>QFEL01004348.1:0-15226 GCA_003316195.1 Neoboletus brunneissimus
GGCACCACCCAATCAATGCAATCGTCCCCACTTTCTCAGCAGTTGGACCGTTGCGTCGTCTATCTGGATCATGTGCACACAAGGGGTACCGACATTAAACTGCCCATCGGGTCCCGAGCAGCAGTCACACTAGGTCCGAAGGTGACAAAAGATCATCTAGTGCAAGGTTCGTTTTGGAACCACGATTTACTCGATGAATCTCACGCAGTCTGTGGGTTTCAGGCTGTATGCGGATGCGTAAGCTGGGTCATGGTCACTCGGTCATGTTCTTTGCGCCGCTCGAGGTTGATCGGAGCATCCGTGCTGTGGTCGGAAAAAAGGATCTGAACACTTGCGTCGCTACCGCCGACATTCTATGCTGGGCAATACATGAGACCTGGACCGATATACAGCGGCGAGCTCCTTACTGGGCACAACAAGGCATGCAACATAAATCGAGATCCGACGCTTGGTCCCGTTTTTGCAATGATGAGATCGGACCAATCCAGCTGTCGGATGCATGGCTTCAGCCAGAACTTAAATCACTGGTAGACCTCTATGCACCCCGCGAAACCAAAGAGGCCTCGAGTACATTGTCGGTGCTCGATCCGGATATTCGCCAACGCTACAAAGACCTTGGACTTCCGGTGTCACTTCCCAATGCACCAGTGGAAGAAGAGCAGGAACGGGAAGTCAACCGCGAGCGGGAGCGCGAACGAGAAGTGGAGTTGCCTCCCAAGGCAAAACCAGTAGATCATTTCCTCCACCCAGACGTCGTCAAATTCGTGGAGACTGGTGACATTCATCCATTACACGCGAGCAGTGCTTTTCATCCGATCTTCACGACTCTCGAAAAGAGCACTGGGGCTATTCGCGAAGCGGATGTCTGGAGCCCACTTATCTTGGCTACCGCGGACTTTTGCAAGACAATCGATCCTGAGTCTACTCCAGGGACCATGGATCAATATCTTCGACCTGTCCAGTGGATTCTCACCCGTAAAAACCTGAATGACTGTGACCAACGACTCGTTCTGATTAGCCCATTCGAAGCCGCCCGCTTGATGCCTGCTATCAGGGAAAGTGAATTCGTTCACCTTCATGTGTATGCGCCCCGTACATCACAACGCATGAAACCATCCGACGATCTCAAAATGTATTCTATACCTCCCCTTCCTTCCGACTGGACTCCACCGTGCGCTCTAATCGACCAACTAAACGTGTTCGCTGGGCAGCTCTATCTCAGAGACTACGAAACCTACCTCCGGCTATGTTGTTTTTTCGATGTGTCCACGAAAGATTCGCCGAACGATATACCAGTCCGGCGCAACCTGTTCAAGATCCCAGGTAGTTTCGAAGAGAACGAAATCAGGTTCTCAGGTTCGCCGCTGCCTTCTGTGATGACGCTACTTGCCATTCGGAACAGAGGGCGACCCTTCGCACAGACACACATGGGCAAAATTCTTCAAGGACAGCCGCTAACAAAGAAAGATTTTGAGCAGCCAACGTCGTTCGTGTCCGGTCACAGTCCTGCTGGACACGATAGGGAGACACCACATACTGTCACGCCCCCACTTATGCCGCCATCGCCTTCGAACATGCAGTGCGATGCACAATACGACCCTCAGTTATCACTGTTTCTTCGATTATCCAACAGGGGACCGGAAAAGGCTGGCATATCCAACGCAGATTCAGAGCCACCGCAAAGGCGTCTACACGCGGATAGGACACCACTGGGTGATGTCGCATCCAAAGCTATGTTCCCATCACCTTCGGACATGGACTGCGATACACAAGACGATGCTGCGTCATCCGTGTTACATAGATCGTCCAAGCGAGGACGGGAGATTTCTGGAATATCCGACCCAGATTTAGAACCACCGCAAAAGCGTCTGCATGCGGATCGATAATTAATTGCTTGTCAGTGGTTAACCTCTCGATGGCTCAATGTTACAGTCGCTGAGAACTCACCATCTCTCTGCAACCCCGCCGGCCCTGTTCGGTCTCCCACCGTGCCGTTTTCATGTATTTATGTTAACGAGGCCTTTGCTTGACATGCTCACTCTTCCGTGGCCCTAGTTCTCAATACCATGCCTCAGCTTGATATCATATATAATGAACCGATTTGAGATACTCGGTATCGTCAATGTAATAATAGTACTCACCAAACGTTCATAGGATCCGAGCCTTGTCGCCAATGGAGACATAAAAGTGGAAGAGCGGATGTGCGACGTATAGGTATACCTTGTCGGATTCGAATCACCGGCGCAGCGGCGCCAAGTCAATTTTGCTGAGCTTGTTGCCAACAAGTTGCGCGATGAATTTCGTGGCGAGAGCACTGCCGGCTGCCTGCGTGATGGAGTGAAGGCAATAAGACAGTACGATCATCTCAGGTCAATCGTACGCGCGAGTTTTAAAGCTTGTGGCATTTATACACATACTTTTATAACCTTACACGAAAGAGAGAGAAAAAGAAAGGAACAGCATGTGCAACGTTTACTAGAAAAAGCTCACCACGTAGCATATCAAATATCAAAAAAAAAAGTTCGGGGATAAAAACGAATATTGGCATATGTAAGAGAAATGCGAAATGCCAGACGAGGGAGAACAAGAAAACAAACGTACTCGGTCGATGCCTACACGTTATGACGCCGAACGACTCGGATGAGATTGCGCACTCATCTCTTGTTGACGTTGCCAAATGAGCTCCGCCCAGAGCGGATTCGGTGGTATGTGACCAACCAGAGCACGAAGGACTTCCAGCCTAGGCGACACACATCAGTCAGGGTGCAAGAACGATCATGCACGACATACCATCTCGTCTTCTCCTCGTCCGAATCAGCAAAGAATAAAATCTCTTGTTCAGAAGGGAAAACGAGTCTGAAAGAGCGTTCCACGGCGATCAGCGAATCATAATCGTCCCTATAGCGGCCATCGGGATTAAGTGCGGCTGATCGTGCATCCTGGGTGTCCTCCACTGCAATGGCTTTCTTCAAGTTGATCGTTGTCATAGCCTTCTTCGTCACATCATTGAACGCGATGAGATTGGCGCCGGTTACTCTGAACGTTCGTCGTCGCCACGTCTATAAAAACCGACGGCTTAGAATCCAACTCAAACGCAGAGGTGGGAACACTCACCGTGCAGTCACCGCCGTTCTGCGTCAACGTACCCTCAAAGTACGTGACTTTATGCCACGCGACATGTCTGAGGCCACGAAGACATTCGTCCAAACTCAAGGGCAGTTGATTGGACAAGACACCAGGAAGGGACGGTAACCTGAACATTTGGAGAACGATCTCGCCAAGTTCCGTCGTCTTGGCACCTCCCGAAACTTCTGAACGTTGACCAATCAATGGGTATCTAATCTCTAGCAGACGTGTATCACATCGCGCTGCGATGTCTTTGAAGGAGATAAAAGCTCTTGCAAGCGTACCGTCTTGCTTCATGTAACGGGCGAGATTGTCTGGGAGTTTGTGCGGGGGTGCAGGGGGAGGTGGTGGTGGTGTGGCCCGTGCGGGTGGTTTCTTCGGGGATGATGAAAGGAAACTGAACATGCCACCCTTGGGTTTCGGCGGTGGAGCCACTGGTTGAGGAGGCGGTGCAGGAGGTGGTGGTGGTGCGAGCGCTTTAAACTGTGTGACAATGTGAGGATCGCGTCGAATCTTCAGCGTGAGCGTGAACTCAAGCTTATTGTGCTCAATCCTGGACGAGAGACGCTTAGCTTGATATAAAAGTAGTGCGAAAATTAACATACAATTCAAACTCCTGGTCGATGCGCGCGTCAGGAGATAAACGTGTTTCCGGTGTCGTGACAAAGTGGATGCCATTGTTCAACGTGCACGTCAGTCCGGTTGCTTGCTGCGGTATGGGAACCCTGAGACCTTTCACGCCAAGTACTGAGGAGAACAAAATCAAGAAACGCGCATGGAAGAAGAGCAGACACTTGCCTCTAACGAAGACCTTACCGTGTGCCTTCCCTGGTTTTTCTTGAGACCGATACTCCTTGATCTGTTTAGCATACTCGTTCTGCTTCCGTTAGAGTATTCGGTAGCAATACGAACATTGAACGCACCATATCGGAAGGGCGTCTGACAGCCTTCCATGCCTTACCACTATTTACATCGCCAGCGAACGACGTGTGTGAGACCTGCTCAGCGTCTGCCGAGGCAAAAATAGCTTCGTGTTCGCGGACGCGGTATTTCTGTCATCCAAGATTTGTGAGCGAGGTCATCTAATGCATCCGTCGAGAATAACTTACACCCTGACGGTGTTCGGGATCAAGCCTTCGCAATTCCTTCGATATACTATCAGCCAAAAGTTCTTCTTCAGTGTCAGAAATCCCAATATCAAGAAGTAAATCGCTCTTCGTTAGTGCACCGGCGTCGCCAGTACTGCGACTACGCCTTCGACTCGGGCGACCAGTACTCGGTGGCATCGATACGGGGCGGGGAGGTGTATAATAGCCCATCGACTCCTCCTCATCCCTCCTCCGCGCTTGCCTTCGCTTCTCCAAAATCATCTGCTCCCGAGCCCTAATAGCATCCTTGGTAGGCGAAGCAGGTGCAGGCGCTTCGGTCACCGGGCTCCTAAACGAGGGCCCCGTATACACAACCGAATCCGTCGCAGCGCGCTGTATCGGTAACGGCGCGGTACTAGCGGGTCGCACTAAAGGCGCACTGCGATAATCGTCCATCGAGAGATCCATGTCGGTCTCGGTCTGCATGCTGTCGTCACCAACGTTACTGCTCGTATTGGCACTGAATTGGCCAGCTTTGATGCCCTCCGTCACTAACTCGACCCGAACTTGGGAGTGTGCATTTGGCTTCTTGGTGCTCGAGCCGAAACTTCCTTTGACATCATCCATGAGTCGGTCCAAGGCGGACCGCATTTCCCCGAGTTGGATGGACCCCATTGAGTCTCGCGACCCTATCCCTGGACCTCCGTTGAGGTCGAAACTCGTCTCGGGCATATGAAAGCTTGACTGCGGGCGCGCAGGTGTAGGTCGGGGCTGAAGTGGCTCTACCATTGATGGTTTGGTAGGTGGCAAATTGTCGACCACGGGAGCGGGTAATATATCACCATCCGTGGTATTATCCTCATTATGCTTGACGATACTTTCCTGTCCATTGACATTGACGGCCGCAGAGTTCATCGTGCGCTTCTCAGCGGTCTCGATGGTCGCAAACTCGGCGCTGCTGTCAACCATGCCAGACGTCATGTCCAGATGTCGCTCATTCTCCTTGTCGGATCCCTCAACACCTGGAGCTACAATCCTCTGTTCGTCGGGAATCTCTTCGGCTGCTTTCTCGACTGCAAGTTGCTTCGCAGGGGGTGCGGGGGAACCAGGGGCGGGTGACCCTAATGGGCTTTCCATACTCCTTTTCCGCATCAACCTCATCTGAACATCCTCTCTGCTGATTCTTGCCCTGGGCATACGCTCGCTTTGCAATTCTTGAGTGCTTGCAGTCTCGCGTAGGGGAGACCCAGTTCGTACGGATGGGGATGCGGACCTCAGAGCCGGTGAGCCGGAGAGCCTGGAAGAGAGATTAATCGGGGAATCTGATCGTCGGCGCATGTTCAAGCCCGTGGGCGAACCCGAAGTGCGCTGAAGTGTCACCCCTGATGGGGAGGCTGGACATGATGCAGCGCTGCCAGTGGTTGCAAGGACAGGGGACGTGCGTGACTGTGACGGGTTAAGAGATGGCGGAGTGCCTTCCCTCTGCACGGGGGGGTCGGCGACGGAGACGTTGGATGAACCTGACGTGACAAAAGAAAGAGGAGGGGTAAGAGGGGGAGGAGTACTCGTTGAGAACGACCCGTTGCGTGGGATGAGGTCAGAAAGTCTGGGAACATCACCCTTGTCATTGGATTGTGGTGGATTAAAGACCTTTTGGAGCTCTGCTTCCAAGTCCAGGTTGGACAATGACACCTCCGACTGGCCGATGGACAGGTTTGCGGGGTCCAAAGGGTCGTCGAATGAAGTAAAAGATAGTTCGGTAACGTCTTCCTTCGCTTTCGGCGCAGAGAAAGGGTCGGCAGTGGATAAAGCTATATCGTACATTATCAACGTCAAGACTGGAAGAGGGACGATCTAAACCCACCACTATGACTATTCTTGGGTGAGCTTTCATTTCTCGGCGGGTGCAATCCAAACCGCGGAACGAGGGAATCTCGATTGGAGTGCTCGCTCCGCACAACGCTCTTTGTTGGGCTCGGTGATGGTGGCATCATACTGACGTCTACCTCAACTTCATCCACTTGCTGATCTTGGCGCGCACGCTCAACATGCGTCGACCTCCCAAGTGGAATGTCTAAGCCAAAGGAAATGTCCATCGAAGACTCTGCTGTTCGAGGAGGCGTCGAAGGCGAGCCCTGGTCGGTATGGTCAGAATCGTGGAAGGGGAAGCCTGGGGCAGACATAGCGGGCGACGATACACTGGCTCGGCGCCGTGCACGCTCCGCATGGTGAGTGCGTCCGTACGGAACCCCGCCTTCTGTTTCCATGTCCACAGGCAGAGAAGGATGGCGACTAGGGGTCGAAGGCAAGCCTAGTCCTGCGAGGGAGGTAGATTGCAACATGTTGTCGACAATACCGGTGATGCTTTGATCAGCATCACCAAGTTGAACACTTCCAAAGCTGCATTGTTCTGCACTATCGCCGCCCGCGGCGTTATCGTGGCTTTGTGGGTGACGAGTCTCCAATTCGATGTGCTGTTCAGGTTCACCGTAATCATCTTCGTCTGATGAAAAGAAGGGGTTCTCTTCTTCTTCTTCGTCTCGATCAAACTCCAAGACATCACAACGTTCATCAAATGTTACTGTCTTCCGTCTCTGCCGTTTACCATCCAACGGGGGTTGATCCGCAGCTCGGGGCCCATGGAGTCGTTTTGAAACGAGCGAGGAGCGCGATGGAGTGATTGGACGGGAAGGGGGTGCTGAAGTGGGAGGTGATGGTGGCGCAAGTGGCGGGGCCGGGGCTGACGTAGACATCGCTTCCGCTTTGGGAGGCACGGGCGGTGGCTGCTCTTCTTCGGCGCTGACCACTCGTTTGAAGGGGCTCTTCGTGACGGGCTCTTTCTCAATTAGCCCCTGATAAGCTTTGGACTGGCGCCTTTCGCGCTTGAATGCCAAGGGCCTCTCGTTCTCGGCTTGTTCATGCATAGAGTCGGGACGAGGCCGTTTCTCGCCGCTAACTCGACGAGTACCTTGTTGAACGGGGGGAGTATCGCTAGAGGTAGAGGTAGAGGGTCTGGAAGGAGCGGAAGTTTGACTTTTAAACGGTGACTTCGATACGAGATTGCTGTTTCTGACGTGCTTGTAACTGGATGAAGATCGTCGAGCAACTTGTGGAAAGGGGGGTTTCCCTTCGCGCTTTGCAATCCTGAGTGGCGTCGTCCCCGAATTTGAGCTCGGTGACGACGACTTGCCCCATCCTTTGGCTGAGTCGCGACGAATCGATGACTGAACTGGATCGGGAGAGTTTGAAAGCAGTCTATCCTTCAACGGAGAGGCTGTTGATGATCGCTGTGTGCTCATAACGAGCCTTTGAAACGTGTGTTACACGATGGTGTCGCTGTCGTTGCTGTCGTGGGTCTCGTCGTCGTCGTTGCCGTCGCGTACGTTGATCGCGAGCGGTTGTGGTGAAGGGAGAAACAACGACGACCGTGGGAACCATGGTCAAACGCGTCGACCACGTGACCGCGAAACCCGCCAAACACGAGCAAATTCCCGCGCCTGCGCTTTGTCTCCCACGTATCCTTAATTGTGTGCCATAAGCCTTCAGTTTGCTGCGTCATCGTGCGTGTCCTCGACTGGAAGGACAGGTATGAGCTTGCAGTGACCCATGGCGAATTTCTGATCCATATGGTCCGGTGCTTCGCCCAATAAAGTCTGCATTCATCTTCCAATGACGCAATTCGTGGGCTTGTCTTCCTCTTGGTTCATATGCCTGTTTTGAATTTACATGGTCCGGTATTCCCAGGACGCGGAGATTGCTCTTGGAGCCCTGATCATGCCCTTCGTAAGAGAAACTTGTTCCCTTAATATTCACATGAATCATATCCCACCACAGCCTGCACAGGAAGTTGGAAATGTTGACTTGTCGGACAAATCCCGATGATCGAGTCTATTTCCTGCAGTGTCTGTCAGACCATCAAGCATTAATGGGGTAGTGGTAACCTGGGTCGTTGCCATCGACCCGCCGGGGGTTCGATTCCCCCTTAATGCAAGAAGATTTTTTCTACTCTGGTCTGACGTGAAGATGAGGGTGGATTTCAACGGGCATCTACGAGGGGACAGGGAAGGTTATATATGTCGAAAACAATGAGAAGATTGAGCGAAATGACGTTGTGGCAGAGTGGAGCAGAACTGTGGAACTATCAAAGCACATAGGTCTTTGATAAACGCCAAAATTGAAAGTGGAAATTTACATTTGCAGTACTTGTGGAATCCATGTTGTACACACCCCTATACCGTTGTACATGTGATAGTAGTACAATACACGACCACCTAAATCGATACGGGCACTCGACGTTAATCACGCACCTAGCCTCGCCTTCAGATCACTGATCGTATCGATGATGCCCACGCCCGCAGCCTTTAGGACGTCCCATTCCTTCCCGTCCGTCGAAACGCTCCGCACCCCCTCCCTGACCACCCACGTCTTCCACGCCTCGACCTTGGCCGCGTCGATAGCGGTCTCTTTGACGCAATAGTCTCCAGCAACACCGACGATGTACAAGTCCGTCACGCCCCTCTCTCTAAGCAACGCCTCGAGGTTTGAAACCAACAACCCCCAGGGATCTTTAAACGCAGAATAACACTCTACGCCGGGATCCATTCCCTTCAAGACGATCTCGTCGAACTGATCCTCGCGTAGAGGTTCGACGAGCTGCGCGCCCAGCGTACCTTGGACACAGTGATCCGGCCACAACACCTGTTGCAGACCCCGCTCTGCGATCGAATGCACGTCTTGTCCTTTGGCTACAACGAGGCGTTCCGGTGGGTAGATGGTCGTTAGGGAGAAAGGGGCCTTTCCCGGGTGAGCGGAGGCAAACGAGATGTGGCCAGATGGATGCCAGTCTTTAGAGGCATACCGGACATGGAACGGAAGTTGGATGATCTCCTTCACTGGGTCGATAACTGATGGACCATCTGGGACGGCCAGGCTCCCAGTAATAAAGTCCACCTGCATATCGATGACTAGCAGTGCGTTTACTGGACTCTGAGTCTCTGCCATGTCTGTCCGTGACGATCTTTGTGAGATGGTGTATGTGATGTCGGGGATTATGAACGTCTCGCACCTGTTCAATAACTTGAAATTTGGCTACGCCGAGTAGATGGACAGGGTCCAGAGAATAGCAGGCCGAGTGGAGATGGCGGGCCTAAAGTGGCTGCTTTCCTTTCCTATTGAGTAACAGGCCGTTTGATCGGTCTCAGGACCCAAGTGCCTTGGACTCCTGGACAAAATAGGATCTTAGTATGCCAGATCAGTACACATTGTCCAGGGTGATCTACACCATAGGGAAGGTATCAAAGTCGGTCCAGCGTTTTGGTAGATCAGTCCAAAATATTTTGGTGCATATTTTATGTAAATAGCATTTTCTTCCTCCTTCAAGGTAATCATCGTGTGGCTGAACATTCCAAATTCCTGCATCATCATCCTAGCCACATATCGAACACTTGCCAACCTTGCCCCCATCTTCAGATACGACATTTTCATTGTAAACCGAGAACTCAAACCTTGCATAACCAAGAAATCGCCGTGACCGACATCACAAAAGAATGGTAGATCTACGTTTAGTACCCATTTATACAATACTCGAAAGACTTCAGACGCTCAACGACCGTGATAATGTACCAGTAAAGCCATTTCATCGACAGGCTCACAGAGATGCTACACACCCATGTGACGCTCTAGCAGGGAAGCGCAAAAATGGTATAGTACTCACATTAAAATGTCTCGCGTGATCAAGCTTTCAAGCTCTTCCATATTAGTGAACAGAGAGACGGTTCGTTCCCTACCAGATTTCCCCCCTCTCCTTGGAAGCTTGCACAAGAGCAAGACGCCGACGGCGAAAGGAGGTTGACTATGCGTGCTTGCCCGGATCTCTGTTCGCTGTCGCCACTTCTTTACCACCCATATGGCCCTACCAGCTATTGTGCGGTGAGGCTCATCTAGATTTCTGAAAATTTCGGATTCGGAGAATTTTCTCGCACGTCCGCGCTACTCGGACGAGATTCTCCGAAACCATTGGAGGTGAAAAGTGCCACGACAGCGTTCCAAGCTTCTTCCGGGTTATCCCGTCGTAAACATTCGGGATGAACGGAAGTATCCCATTTCAACCTCCCGCGCCCCTGAAACAGGCTTGGACCCACCGTACGGAGCCGCTGGTGGAACGCACGCGTGCGAGATATAATCTTGTCTTCCGCGATCACGCCTCCCTTGGAGTCGTAGCTGAGGATGCCGTGTAATCGCAGAGGGAGAGAGGAGTGAAAATCCTGCGAACTCGGCAAAGTACAGGCGAAACAATCCAAGTGCGCTTGAATGGTAGTGGCCTCGCGAGAAGGGATGGCTGCGACACGATCCACGTATATGGTCCCGACAAGAGTAGACTTGGATCTGAGCAAGCAGGTTGTCGGTTGTCGTCACCGTCCAAGAAGCCAAGACGATCTTACTTTGAATCTCTCAACCAAAGACTCACATTTTCCTCCAACTTTATTTCATCGGAAGTGCCAGTGAGAAAGGATGGCGTGTCTATGAATACGATGTACTTTTGCTTTACAGAGGCCTGCAAAGCAGTCTTTGCTTCATCAGTCAGTTCGCATCGGATTGCTTGTACTTCCGACGTGGTGGGTCTGAGGTCTTTGCCAACTTTGATGTGATCACTATCTGTCGCTGCTTTTACGAACTGCGAGCGCACTGAAGCTCAATAGTAATGCGAAGAGGAAGACTGTACCCAGCTCTTTCCGCCTCCCGAAGGGCCCACCACACTGGATAACGAATCGCACGTCAGTGTTGAATAAGACCAGATACCTCTCCGAAAACACACAATACCACTATATCATCGGCGTTCAGTTCGAATGTCGGACCATGCAAGCGCTCAAAAAACGATTCAATGCCATGTTGTCGGAATATTGACGAGGTCCCTTTGCAAGGATCACATCCACTGGCCAAGGAGTGGAAAGCGGGGAGAGCGGAGGGGGCCGAAGGTCCCCTCGTGAGAACTTCTCACCAACAAGAGAATCCTTATCCACGTATTTCCGAACTCATCCCAGCCACGTGCGTATACGCTGAACTTGTGAACTTGCAACTCGACTCGCCAGGTTGGTGGACGTTACTTAATCTCTATGTAGGGCACCAGTGACCAGCCCTATCAAATGAGAGCCACGGTTCAGCGACTAAGGTTGACAAGGGTACTAGCATCATAAAATTTGTGGAACCACAATATGGTTAAATCCCAATGACATCACGATGACTGATATCACAAATCCTATATAACGGTCTACGAATACCCATCCTTCTGTCTGGACGAGTATACCGAGTCTCGACCATCCGTGCACACCCGCAAACAATACTCGAAGACCCCAGACGCTCAACGACCGTGATAATGTGCCAATGAAGCTACTTCATCGATAGGCTCACAGAGATGCTACACACGCATCTGTCGCTTCAGCAAAAGAGTGCAAAAATGGGATAGCACTCACATTGAAGCGTCTCGCGTGGTTGAGCCCCGACTCAAAGCATTGATCTTTACATAGGTAACCGTGTCTGGGAGCCACTCGTCGGCATGGCCCGTATCGACAGACGGGAATAATGAACATACCTGCAGTCTTGCGGGACCGACTCGCCAGCTTGTTGGGAACGTTAATCCGGACGTTGTCACAATCAGACCAAGAGGAAATATTACCTCGAACTTTCCGCTCACGCCACCACCGAAGAACTGTTATCCTGAAGAATTCTCGGATGCAATCCAGGCAGATCCAGTCGTGTTCTGTCCAATCTCTGAATTGATCACCTTTGTGCGCGAACAGTTCGCGAAACAAGGTATCAAAATTAGCTTCACGAAGTGTCTTGAAGAGTGGTTTCTCAACCACATTCGATGATAGTTTCAGAAAGATCTCGGAGAAAATCCCCAGGTACCCTTTCAGGCGTGCCCAATCTACGTGGTGTCAATCCGTGGATCGACGACTGGACGAAGGACGAAATAAATCGTACTCTTCTCGTTGTACAAATCCGGAGTGCATTGTGTGCTGGCTGGGAGGAACCTTAGACCATTCTGGTGACACACATGACCTGCAAATCATAAGCACGGGCGATAGTAAAGTTGGTCAGGCTAACAAGTATCGCTTGCCCCACATATCTCATCAAGAATTGACCCTACGAATGCAAGCGGTATGGTGATATTACGCTGCAAGAGAATGCCTTCGACAGAGGGAAGAAGGAAACCTTCGTAGTCATCATCAGGGCAACCCCACGGCAACGGGTCGGAACTCTGCTCCTCGTAGCAGCGCAGAATCATGTGTGGACCAGCAAACAGGTATAACCCATTGAAGTCGTCTGTTAGGGTGATAACGGTTCGGTCAGTGCGGCGGAAGGTTGAGTCGATGTTTTTCCGTAGACTGACAGACATCTAGGGACCCTACTAGTTTACACTCGGCAAGGATGACCCAACCAGCAATGCTTGTCAGGAACCTGGAGACCTTGCTCATTTGAATGAGCTCCTGGGACGTAAATTTTTGGAGGAAAGCCCTCTGAGTCTCGGAACTCGCGCCGGTTGCACGCTGTCCGCTGAGGGAAGGACTCCCGGACCCATACAGGGTCGACACGATCCAAACTCTGTACATCGCGCGATGAAACCTCCACGATTCAATATACGATAGTTGACTGGTTCTCCGGGCTTTGTCCTTGTGTCTGTCCGAAAGTAGATCAAACACCCACAAACGTCAGAGACACGAAGCTCGCTCACATCCAACTGAACAGATCTTCCAACGTAGACACGACAGCGGCGTTCGATACCATGATCCGCTCCTCCTCGGGTGTTGGTTTCTGACAGATCACATCGTTTTCGTCCACTTCCACGACGTTCTTGTTGATGCTTCTCAACGCCTGATAGCGCGCAAGCTGAAATGCCTGCAGTACTGCAGGACCGACGAGCCCATGCAGGGAGGTACCGTCAAGATTGGTCATACCAGAGAGACCACCAACGAATTTTGTTGCTACTGGGAAACCGGGGGGATTGACAACCACACTGTCGATAAACGTCTGCTGTCTCGTGGATAGGCTCGGAATCAGGTAATCCCATTTGGCCCTTGGTGCCATCTAGGAACAATCAGGAAAGACCACAGCCACATCAAGGGTCTTTGGGCGAAACACGATCCAAAACGCGGCGACCATGGAATTCGTCGTATGTCTGTACTTTTTCGTGAGTACTAGTCTCCCCAAACCAGACCTAAAACTTCGAGATCAGAAGACAGTTGTTTAATTACACCAGTACTGGTCGTGGTATGAACTCACTATGTGGTGACCATTACTACACCAATGAGTGCACTGGCCTCCAAACTGGCGAGACTAGCCCTCTCTAAACCAGACTTCCGAGCCACACTTCGAGACCAGAAGACGGTCGTTATGCCACCGCTACTACTCACGGTAGTAACTCATTATATATTGACCATCACTTAGTATGCCGATCAATACACGGGTACCAAGGCCCATCACCAGGCCGAACCTAAAACTTCGGGATCAGAAGACAGTCATTGTGCCAGCAGTACCCAGTACTACTTACGGCAGTCATTCTCCATATGGTGACCATTGCTACGCCAGTCATTCTCACCGGCAAGACTGTCATCCCGGATTGACACGGAGTTGTTTCTGGCGTGTGACGTGCTGATTTATATCCACCAAGCCGTCTGACGAGGTTTCGTGAGTGAGGATGATGGACTCTTTGACGATTGCAGACACTCGCGAATCCTCGGTGAATCAAACAGCATTTGCATGAAGTGGCTCAACTCTAATTTAGTCCAACAGATTGTCACACTCCATGCATTGTCACAACCTCCCAGCGCAATCGCTACCTTCTCCAACCTCATCTTCCCAATGAACTCGGGGCACATTTCGTCGGAGCCTAGTCCCGTAACGACTTTGACAGTCTGCACCACCTTGAAATCCAAGTCACCCTCTGCGGGGCTCGGGGCCCTTCCAACGGAAATCCTTTTGTTGGTATTCCAGTTTGTGTTCGAAGCATGCGTCGACTGGCACAGGACTGGAACTTTTCATCCGAAGGCCATGATAGTGTGGTTAGAAGACGACCCCTTGTCCCCTTCACTCTTTCCGTACTCGCTCGCCTCTGTTTGTGTCAGGTGGTTACACATTTTGAGCAGCGTTGCGGTCTACTGGACACGCCAGGTCATCACCGTGGACTCTTACACGACATCACCGATCGTCATCCAATCTCTGCTACAACGGGTGGGAAATCTTTCCTTGCAACTCACCATCACGAGACACCCTGGCATCTCGGGGGAAGTCGATAGAGGCGAGTATGGACGCGTCCGAGCCATGCTTGACTTCCTCCGACCACACATTCATCATATCTGGTCTCTTACCTTCAGCGTGAGGCACAGTTCCTCACTATCTGCGCTTTGGAGAGAACAAGGAGATGCACCACATCACGATGTGCCCACGTTGATGAGCGGTCGCTCTGACACCGGCAGCACGGCGGATCTCCCCCGATCCCCCGAGCCACACCCTGCTAGAAACAGCAATGGGCATGACCCATCACTCGAAGCTCGTATCCTGGAGGAAATCACACTTGGTGGACACTTCTTCAACAATGCGCCGATGTTCAGGGAACAATGCAATACCTGGTTCTGCAATATCACTTCCCTGACCATCCGCGGTTATGGGGGCCCTAATGGGAGTGGAATCTCCTTGTACAAGTTCATCTCTACGATCCAAGCTTGCGGGTTGCTAGGGAGGTTGACAGTCGAGGGGATTGCCTTCGTCAACGATGTGCGTCCCTCGCACAGGTTTCGTCTCGAAGTCCCCATCGTCTGCCTGCGCAAGCTCAGTGACGGAGGAGCCTTCGGAAGCATTATATTGCAGGGCCTCGGAATTCGTTTGAAGGAGGTTGTCACCATTGTAGACTGTCCCTTCGACGGTTTCGCAAGACGTATTTCTTCTCGGACAAGAGTTTCTTCCACCAATCTCATACTCGAGGGAATGAGCGCAAGTGCCGCTGCGATAGAGACGCT
>QFEL01004372.1:0-15029 GCA_003316195.1 Neoboletus brunneissimus
ATACACCATAATGCACAAGGTACTCCGATAATGTATCAATCTCTGATCATGGACATCAGCTGTCGTTGCTCCCAACGCTATGCATCACGAGAAAGTCTAGTATCCAACTCACCCTTGTCGGCCGGCTCGGGGCCCGAGCTACATACAGTACACTTGCTCATAATGCATAAGGTAATAATGCATAATTCTCATAATGCATGGACTTGTGGGTCGCGCCATCATGGCGCACGCATAGAATTGCATATTTTTGCATAATGCATAATGCATAGTGTTTATGCCCCATTTATGCACTATGAGGCTGTCCGTTAGTGGAGTTGAGCAACAAGATCCGGACCACCACAAACCAAATGGAGTGGGTGGCACCGGATGGCAGTACTTTGCATTCCACAAAATTTCAAGTATTCTACAATAACCGCATCTTCGGCATTCCAATGACCTTAGACGAACTCCTTACACTAGGGAGGAAATGGAAATAGGCGAGGAAAGGTACCATTTTGAAGATGATGAAGCGGCTATTGTTGCAGATGTGGCAGCACCAAATGGCAGTCGAACGGGGCGATATCATAGAGGTCAAATCGGATGATGAAGATACCCAACCCCGTGCAGCACCAATTCCGCGTCACGAAATTCTGGAGTTGTGTGAGAAACTTGAGATGGCCTGCATGTCTGAAAGTGATGCAAACACCTCACTGGAGTTACCCCGACTCCGTCGCAAGTTTCGTGGGGAGTTGCATCGGCAGGAACAGTTGAACGCAAGGCAAGCGACATTGGATAGCTTTTGGAAGTCGTAGTCACGTTGAATGTCACACAATTCGTTCTGCATATTTCTCATATTGCATAGAAAAATCACCTGCTCAACCAGTATGCATTATGAGCAAGTGTACTGTAGTTTCTTCTCATCTAAGCCTGGTGGGTGAAAAACGTTCTCTATATTACATCGCATAAAGTACAGGAGAAAAACAAAACACGTTGGCAATCCGGCCGAGTTACAGACTACAAAAAAAAACTCGCACGGGTAAAGCGAGCATCCTCAAAGTTCATAAATAACCTGGAGCTGCTACGACTAGGCTTTACTCTACGTGGTGCCGATATACACCGTATGAATAGAGAACACTGTCCGAGAGCCAAAAAGAAAAGTCGGGAAGAGATGAACAGCGGAAGCGACGTCAGCGAACCGGCAAACGCCGTATCACCCAGTTATCTCCCGCTCTCGAGCGAATTTCGCGTTCGTCTGCCGGTGGTACGTCCACCTCCTACAAACGTCCGACTCGCGTCGTCCCCCGTCCCGTTGACGTCACGTACGCGTCGTGTCACACCGTCTAGACTCTCCTCGACGGTTCTCAACCCCGGCAACACCCGTCTCAGCATCTCATCCACCTTCGCCCGTCGTGAACCAAGGATACTCCCCTGCAAGCGCAGATGCGTCACGCAGTCGTGACGGATCGTCGTGTCCCAAAATGACAGCATGTCCTCCGCGTCAATGCACAACCCGAGAGACTGCAATTTAGGACAGTGTTGGAGGAGCGAGAGGAGGCCGTCAAAAGTGACAGAGTGGGGCGTCTGTTCCGCAGCGTCTGTTCCAAGATGGAGTTGCTCGAGTTTCGGCGATGCAGATGCGACCATCTTGACAAGGTCGTCGTCCAGCCGGAGGTGGCCCAGATCTACAAGGTTCAGCGCACGCAAGGATTTCAATGCGAAGAGTGGTTTCAGATCAGACGCATCTAGTTGATGTTCGCGTCCCGGCGCGCCAACTTGTAGACCAAAGCGTCTGCCAGCCCCGATATCATGAACAAGCGAGAAACCCTGCGTGTGGGGGAACCTCGCAGTGAATGAGTGTAAAAATGAGCGTAATGACGGCGAGGTGCAAAACGACTCGATCTCCAGGTGGATATTGGACGGGGAGACGTCGGGCATGATAAAAATGTCCGCAAGCGAGTAGAGATCGTAGTCCTTCCAATAGAGTGTTTGCAAGTTATGAAAGCTACCCGGACGAAGGCGATCACGAAGCGCGTCTAAATTGAGTACAGACCAACGGATGTCGACCGCCAAATAAGAGAGATTCTTGAGCTGAGCAAGGTGGACAAACGCATCATTATCCATGGTAGAGCAAACCACCGTCTCCAAACAATGCAACCCACGCAGGACTCTCGAAATGTCGCCTGCCGCAGATCTGCCGTTTCCGGTTATTTTTAGATGTTCAAGATTAGGGCAGGTGTCTCCAAGAGGACCATGGATAACGCGCTTGATGAATAACTTGGCATCAATCTCCAGAGAGTGCAATGAAGGGCTGAGAAAGAGGTTGATAACTGAGCCGAGGGAGGGGTGATTTGTTTGCCACTCCAGCTTGCGAAGGTTAGGAGTAAGAAGGGGAGGATCCCGCAGAGAAGCTATTGCGAGAAAGATAGCTGAACACCGCTCATGTTGACCGTGACCAGAGCATGTATTCTCGGCGAGAACACGAACACGACTTGCACGATCCATGAATCGCTTCCAATCAGGGCCAGAAAACGATCGACGGCTCTATACACCCGCAGGTTATCGGAGACCCGATAGCACACAAAATTTGCGCTTACTTACCAAAGACCAGCTTCGGGATTCCTTGTTTCGCACTTGGGGCGGAAGAATGTTGTAAAGGGCCGAGATGTTTGGTAATTTGTACCAGAGAATCTCCTCGGCCTGTCGCTGAAACGACCGGCAAGTCCTCGCGATGGCGGCGAGCGTTGGGAGGAGAGGCGCGCCTGAATCATCTGTGACATACTTGAATATGATCAAGAGGGTCTCGGGTATGAGAAGTGCATGATGCATGTTACGCTTATGCGCGGCCATGGGGGGAGGAACGAGGACGTCGGTGAGCATGGGCACGTTGTCGGAAATCAAAGTGCCATATCCCGCTAATATACTAGCAGTGATACAATATAGTACAAGATGGTGGTTACACGGATACGTCGATGTCTTGTTCTCCAAGGAGATCCACATTCACGTAACTAGCTCCTAATTAAGGACGCATGACAGTCATTCAAATGTTGAGATGTTCACCAGTTATGCGTGTAGTCAATATTTCAATAGTCAGGTTGTCTGGCCATGCCATCTACGTGACACTAGAAAAGATATGGAACAATGACGCGAGCTTATAAGCCAGCCTTTGTGCGCGATAAACTGCAGTAAGAAATCCAGCGACTCCTTGTCCCAGTGGGCGCCCATATTGTAATCGTGTGCCATAGTATCGAAAAGTTAGCAACGTGGGTATGGATCACGCTTTCACACCATGGACAGTGGTAGTGTTCACACTAGCTTTGTTCAGTAAAATAAAGATTCCGATCGCGCGGAACTACAATTCGTCTTTCCTGATCTCGTCCTCCAACGGACGACACAAAGCAGGACTTGTGCCTGTTATCTGGTACTCGCACTTTTCCAACTCTGCGACTGTTAGTAGAACGTTCTCTGTACCACACGAAAGAATGAGCTAGGGAGCAGAACTAATCAGCGAACTATCCAATCACGGGATTAGAACCACTACCTCAACACTGCGTTGTGGTCCGTTCCAGCATTTCGTGCCTTGCGTATAGCGCTGTTTAGTATAGTATTCAAGCTGGCCGGGTTCTGAGAGTTTATTCCACGAGGAAAATTTCCTGGTTCGCACATCAGTCTTGACTTCGGAGGGATATCATCCTGCCTATGACTTACCCAAGGCTGAATGTCGACCCACCCTTGTTCGGTTTTTGGCGGGCCTCGTCAAAAAGGCAGACTTCGTAAGTGTAACTGCAAATCAACGTATCAATATCTGAATATTCAAGGATGAGACTTCACGAACTCTCCAGCGTCCTTCTCAAGACATAGCCCATCAAGCTTCTTCCATTCACCCTCAGGGCCGAACCCTTCTGGGTCGAATAGATCAGAAAGGTCATCACGTGCAGTCTGTTCCTCCTCGCGCGTGAGCTTGAGGCTGTGTTCCGCATCGGACAAAGCCTGCCGCGCTTGATTGGCTTCTACAATGAGAACCTTCAGCACAAATTGCTCGCATACAAGGCTCGCATACAGCTACCTTCAGAAGCACCGGACCTACCACTCCCAAAACCAAAAACTTTTAGCCAAGAAAGGACAGTGTCGCGAAGAGAGACATAATGTGGAACAAGCGAATCGGGGAGATATGCGGTTATTTCGAAAACTGGCAAGGTCAAACACATCGATCAGTAGCATGTTGCGTTCTGGGAATTTAATAGGTGGGCTTACGAATCGAGTGCGATATGGGGTGGCCGACAACCTTGTCATGTTCCAAGAGTAAGGATATATGATCGGTCTTTAACAGACGATCAAGCTCCTTCTCGATCTGGTCCGCATTCCAAATGCCCTCTTCTTCTTCCTCAGCCTCAGGGGCATGTGCTTGCGTCTCGGCGCTACTATCCTCACCCTTGCGGATGTCATTGATGTGAGGAAGCCCTGCGAGCGATTCCCATCCTCGTACAGCTTCCAGGACCGCCATATCCTGGTAATTTGGGTTGTATCCTGTACGCAAGGTGTCGAGAACATCGCCAAGTGCCTTTTCCTTCTCCAGATGTTTCTTGTGTTCTTTCTGCAGTGATTTTAGCGCCATTTGGTGAGAAAGGAGCGACTGGTAGAGTGCTACCGGGAGGGATGACAGGTGTCAATGCTGAGATGTGAACATGAAACGAAGCACCTTACGTGATTGTTTCTTGCGTTCTAATTCAGCAGTTGATATCGACTCTGCGTGTTTGACAATGTCTTGTAGAGAGTCAGCATCTGAACTTCTTGTGTGACCACATTCCTCACCTCCCAGCCTTTCCACTTCGTGTTCACGAGACGCGACTTCGTGTTCCAAATCAACCATGAGTTTCTCGATACGTTTCTTCTCCTTCTGCGCAAAGGCAATGTACGTAGCTCGTATTTTGGAGCCCTAGAAGACACTGAACAAGAGGTTAGCTATAACGAGATATTTGTTGCACGCACGGTCTTTCGCAGTTTACGTTCCGCCTCCTCCTTCTTGCGGTATGCTTCGCCAACGTCCTCGCACGTGTTAGAACACACGCCCGAAGCTTCATCTGACCCGTCACAACATTCAGGTTCTGGGATGGGGTCGGTTCGTAGCGGTCTAGGGTTATACGAATTACTCACCACAAAGACCATCCATCACGCGTGAGCTGGGGATGCTCGCGCCAATATGTGCTACGTTCTTGCAATAGAACATCGTCCCAGGACATGCGCTAGTGCCTACCCTCGTCAACTCGGTCTGGATTGTTTATTTCAATTGTAACTTACCAGGTTCATCACTGCCATCAGGACAGTCACAGTAATCATCATTTACTGCACTCCAAGGAATTTCCTTCGAGCCGTCTAAGCATGACCACGTTCCTGATGCGGAGGGGGTGTACTTTGCTTGAAGAGCCGGGGAAACACCATGTGTCTTGTCAAGCGCTGCAAGGATGGACAGCGGGAAGGCAAGGAGCAACCAAGCAATCATTTGACACCGTTTTCGTTACACAATTTCGTGCTGAACGAGAGTCATATGTCATAAGATATAATTACATAATAATTCTCATTAGAACGGAGCTTAAATTATCGGATTTCACCGATTAGCAGTTGGGGGAGGCGAGCACCCAAACCCATTGACATCGAGAACGACGACGACACGGCCACAACATCATGGTGAGTCTAGTTTCACAGAGGTGCATGGATAGGCGTGCAGGAGGTTTCAAGCTTTGTAAATCTTCGGGAACAAGCTGGATGCACGCACCGTCGTCTGGATTACACATATGAACTGATTTGTTACTCAGGCCAAGGCAAAAGCACCTCCCCCATCATCCGGCGGAAAGGCTGCAAAGAAGAAGAAGTGGTCGAAGGGAAAAGTCAAGGACAAGGCTCAGCACTCAGTCATCTGTGATAAAGCGACCTATGACCGTGCGATGAAGGAAGTGCCTACATGGCGCTTCATCAGTCAAAGTATTCTCATTGAACGACTGAAGGTCAATGGAAGCTTGGCGCGTATCGCCATCAGACATCTGGAGAAGGAGGGCTTGATCAAACGCATCGTGCACCACTCGGGCCAGCTCATCTACAGTTAGTCCCATCTTACTTGTCGAAGTCATCATCATTGTTGAGAACGTGATACGATAACAGCCCGGGTAACAATTGCCTCAGATTAGAGCTAGTCACTTCCTTCGCCTCTTATGCCCGCCACAAGCCCATGTACTTCACCTATTGCAACTAAAAACATGCTTATGACTGGCTACGAATAACACACAAATAGCCCTCAGAACTGGTATCACTTTGCTTGCGGATGCTTAGAGTGCTTGAGCCCGCATAGTGAAATATGTTCGTTGTACCAGCTTGTCACGCTGAACTAGGAAACTGTGGGATTAGTAAGTCGGGGGGCCATCAATGTGACAGACGATGATTTGGTGATCGGACTTAGTTGTCCTATCGATCATATCTTTTAAACGTCATTGTAGACGGTCTTCTGGTCTTTGTTTTTAATCCGGGGATTCTTTACAGGGTTTCGCTGCAAACGATTGGCGCCAATGAAATCCGTAGCAACGGTCCGACGGCACGACATTCATCCGTCACTCGTCTTGATTGGTTTTTACGACATGGAAAATCCACGTCCCTGTTATGTTTAAGTACATCGGACCGATTGGTGTCAATGAAATCCGTAACCCCGGTTCGACGGCATGACCCTCATCCGTCACTCGACACGGAAAGTCCAGGTTATCGTTTTGTTTAGCCATCATCGGACTATGCGCCGAAAGACGATTGGTAAGATGAGTCTGGCTCTCGCTTACTGGTCTTTTTAGACCCTCGAAAGGGCACGGGGTAAAGCCGGCTCTTCGAGCAGCCTAGTTCACTTACTTCCAGGAGATGGGCTCGGTGACTGCTGCTGTTTCACTTCCAGCGACCAGTGTTGAGTATGCTGCGATCACGCTCAGCTCTATTGCGACTAAATATCAATATCCCTTTCCTAGACCTTCCGTGCCCAAATACTCCAAGGATCTTGAGGTCGTCCCTCATATATCGATCGTCGATTCTGGAGGTCACGGAACACTCAGTTGCGGCATTCACAGTGACCCTGAGACGAAATCCCAAACACTCAAATCTCGAGAATACATACAATTTGTAACCGTTTGCTGGTTCATCTATCTCGAAGGATGGAACGATGGAACGAACGGGCCGCTGCTGCCACGGATCCAGCGGGTGTACGGGGTACGTGCCTTTCAACCGCTAGGCGAGTGTCGCTGACACATGACTAGGTTGGGTACGCAGTGGTTTCATTGATATTTGTTTTCGCCTGCCTGGTGGGTTATACATATCACTGCTGCAGAAGCAGTGCGTCAAATTAGAAAGTCCACTAGGGATTTATAACTGGTGCATTGTTTAACGTTACCCTGACTGAAAGGCTGGGATTTGGGAAGGTAACGTGTATGCAGCTCAGCACCAAACATTCACACCATAGCTAAATTTCAGGTCATGGTCTTGGGTCCGTGACTTCGCCCCGGTGAACTCGCTATTTTTAACCGATTTCCAGGCTCTTTGTTCCAAGTCATCGCGTATTCCATTGAATGTTCTGCACCCCCATTTCCCGCATTCATATTTGGATACTTTGTCAACGGTATCGGCATGGCCCTGCAGGTCAGGTTCTCTGCCGAAGAACTGGTTTCCTGCTTAACTCTAGGAATGAGTTTAGAATGCCCAATCCGTTGGGTACGTAGCATGCTTCAAGGAGAACGCGGAAACAAAAATGGGTGTCTTCATGGCTGGCAAGTAAAATTACTCGTAACTGTGTTGTGTTCTGAATCTCCTCCTCACCCCTTTAGTATATGGTGCGTTCTTGCCGACGTACTTTGCGCAGGTTGTTGATGGTTATCAGGTGGTGGCGCTCTTTCCTCCCCGCTTGTGGCTACTCAGTTTTCCCAGCTGAATCGCTGGTCTTTCCATTATCTCACCTCTCTTGGTATAGCATTGATCAACACAGCAACTCTCCTTATTGTTTTTCGACTGAA
The DNA here is from genome assembly GCA_003316195.1 of Neoboletus brunneissimus. Lineage (NCBI taxonomy): Eukaryota > Fungi > Basidiomycota > Agaricomycetes > Boletales > Boletaceae > Neoboletus > Neoboletus brunneissimus. The sequence goes on from QFEL01004372.1 coordinate 8,010, forward strand.
GAGACAAGAAGGTAGCTTCGTTTTTGGGACTCCTGTGATAAACACTCATTGTCTTTCGCCAAGAATGCCTTGCACAAATTGGGATATCCTCGGAACCAAGGCGGACAAGCGAACACAGTCATTTCCGCCAAATATTTTCCCTCAGGGACGTACATCTTCTTGCGTCCTTCATTCTATTTTACGTCGGTGCTGAGGTGACAATGGGAGGTAAAATAAGTCATCCTATATATGTGTGTAGCACCCGTTATTCACAATATCACACCCAGGATGGATTGTCACATACATCATCGACGTTAGGGGTGGAGGGATGTCGTCGGGATACATCTCTACTGGATTTTTTGGTGGTGTGTCCGTTGTATTTTGTGTGGCGTCAGCTAATATAGAGGAGCAGGACTAATGGTTGGTCGCGTCGCGTTGTTATGGGTGAACGAAAAGGTTGGATATCCATTCATATATACCATACACAAGCTGAGTTTCACAGATTGGCGAACGTTTGGCGCTGTTTATCTACGCTATATGCGCTATTGGGTGGGTATCGTTCGTGTAACAGCTTCATCACTCACTTTTTCTAGACTTGAGCTCGTGGTATGGTTCGTGCCGTCCCTTGTCGGTGATGCTGTTGCCGTCGTAATCATCGGGCTGTTGATGGGGCCGCTGTACCCAATCGCTATGAACCATTGCGGTAGGCTATTCCCTCGCTGGCTCCTAACTGGTGCAATCGGGTGGGTTGCTGGGTCAGGTCAGGCAGGGTCTGCGCTTGTGCCCTTCATGGCGGGGGCGATTGCCTCAAAAGCTGGGATTGCAATGCTCCAACCTGTGTGAGTGGAATATATCATCTGTGTCGATGATCTAGTACCCAACGCCGTGTAGATTGGTGGGTATCTTGGGTCTTATGACGATTCTCTGGGCTTTGGTCCCTAAAAGTGCACGACGTCATGACTGAACATAGCCAACATAACCGAACTTGTATATTTAGTCCACTCTTGCTATCGCCAGTCGTCCCGTCCTTAGGGATTCTAGCTGAACTGTTTTTTGGTAGACGTGTCGAGCAAGGTTGCTGTTGTGGAGTTAGCATATCGGTTTCCTACCGGATCCTTGAGGGCTTTTTATCTTGTGTTTGGAATCATTAAATCTTATTACGCCTGAATCGATTGAAAAGGGGAGATTGTATTTTTGGTCCACAACGACGTAATGGATAAGCTAGTCATCTTACTTACTATCCTACATCTCACCACATTCTATAAACGCTGTCATCATGGATGTTGCTTATATGGGGTAACTGCTCACCTGTTATCTTGACGACCAGCTTGGGCCTGTTATTGGGACCAGTAGGCACATTTTCGATCTTGCGAAGCGTGAGCATCCCGTCAATCACCTTCCCGAATACGACATGCTTCCCATCGAGGAAGTCACACTTGGCTGTAGTTATGAAGAACTGACAGCCGTTTGTGTTTGGACCGGAGTTGGCCTAGAGGACGTTGAGATATGCAAGACGACAACATGGGTTGTCGTACCATCGACAGAAGACCTGGACCCGTATGCTTCTCCTGGAAGTTTTCGTCCTAATAGCAGACTGAGTACCGGTCGACACGATAAGCAACTGTGTTGGGACGAACCGGGAAGTTCTTCCCATATATCGAGAATGAGCCAGTACCATCGCCGTTAAGGAAATCACCACCTATCAAAGAATGAGCTGATGTATTGTGAAGAAACCAATCGACAGCATACCCTGACACATGAAGTTGGGCACTCTGATCGGAAGTTAGCAGGCAGGAAGGTCCAATCTAGTAAGTCGTACACTCTGCGGTCACAGTCAAAAAATATACTGAGTCCCCACATGCAGCCACTCACCTATGAAAAGTCGCATTCTTATAGCCTTGTGGACGAGCATCCCGTCTATCACATCCTTGACGTGATCAGAGAAAGTACTCGTCACAGAGAAGATTTGGATCACCTGCATTCACCAGTGCAGAGCTGTCTGAAGTTCTCTGCTGTCCTGTTCGAATGTTATACACAAGCCTGAGCAGTAGATCGATGCCGAGGACACACTTTGGAACAATATCACTGAATAGTTCCATCTTAATACGTCCTGCAGGTGTTTCTCCGATTTTTATGTCCATGAAGACGATTGGGCGTGTTGTTGAAGACATTTGGATATTGGATCGGGTGCTTGATCAATGAGTGAGCACCAGTGGTCACTGGTTTGTCACTCCGTGTTCCTTATCCGAGTCGCGAATGGCTAGAGCTAGCTAGAAGTACGCGGAGATGAGATCTCGACACTCCATTCGACCCACTCCACGGCCCCATCGCTACGGAGCTCCCCGGAATAAGGTGTACAGAATGACACGCTTGGAATGCCGTGGGGCTCCAAGATATAGGAATAAATGCGGAGTACCGATCTCACACATGTCCAATCATTTTCCTCTGTTTCTGCCACCTCCATGAGCACTGAGAAGTACTACTACATTGGCGTGGACATTGGGACAGGCTCTGCACGGGCGTGTCTTGTCGACGCCAGTGGTCGCATCGCAGCTTCTGATACCCAAGATACGAAGACATGGCGCGACGAGAACGATCACAGGATCTTTGAGCAATCAACAACAGACATTTGGTCCAAAATATGCATCGCCGTCAAGAACGTGTTGGCAAAGTCCGGTGTAGACAAAGGCGTGGTCAAAGGTCTCGGATTCGATGCGACCTGTTCACTCGCGGTTACGGACTTCGAAGGAAACCCGGTATCCGTGACGAGGGGGAAAGATATTGGAAACATTGGCGGTGAAAGGAACATCATTTTATGGGCAGATCATAGAGCTGAGAAGGAAGCCGAACTCATCAACTCAACTGGCTCCATTGTTCTGAATTATGTCGGTGGCACGATGAGTGTATGCTTGCGTTCGTATCTTCCCTCTTATCAGATCGTGCTGATTCTTATCCATAGCTCGAAATGGAGGTCCCGAAGGTCCTGTGGTTAAAAAAACACATGAGCGCAGCTCGTTTCTCCCAGTGTCAATTCTTTGATCTTCCCGATTTCTTCACGTACAAATCTACCGGAGATAACACTCGCTCGTTCTGCTCCACGACGTGCAAGTGCTCTTTCGTTCCTGACAAAGGTTGGCAAGAGGGTTTCTTTACTCAGATTGGCCTTGCCGAGCTTATCGACGGGGGTGAGTGGAGGCAGATGGGGGCCGCCAAAGGTCGTGTTAAGCCTGCTGGAGCACAAATTGGCCAAGGCCTCACCGAGGAGGCCGCAAAGGATCTTGGTCTATTGAAGGGAACGTCTGTTGGCAGCGGCCTAATCGACGCGTAAGTATTCGGCCCTGGAAGCTCTTCCGATGAACCCGAGGCGCTAATAATCACTGAAGGTATGCAGGTTGGATGGGTACAGTCGGGGCACGGTATGCAGAGAACGGACGCCTATCAGCGTTTCCTACCCTTGACGAATCGCGTCATCGACTTGCTGCTGTCGCGGGAACAAGTACATGCCACCTGGTGCAGGTTGGTGTGATCATTTCCCTTTCCAGCGAGACGCTGAGGTGCGCGCCAGAGCAAAGAAGGGGTATTCGTAAATGGTGTTTGGGGCCCATACAGGGTGAGACGAGTTACTCTACCGACCGTTAATATAAGGCCTCCAAGCTGAATCTGTGACCTAGGACGCTGCTTTCCCTGCATGGTGGATGAATGAGGGTGGACAATCTTCAACCGGTCAACTCATCGACTTTGTGATTACTACTCATGCTGCGTATCCCGAGCTTCAAGAGCGGGCCAAGCAAGAACAGATAAATATCCATCAAGGTCAGCCTAACGGCCGCACAGTATAATGCTATGGGGGCTGACAGTGCTTATGTTCGCCGCTTCCAAAGTGCTCCTCGAAGTGCTTGAAAAGTTATGCCAGGAGAAACAGGTCGAGTCTTTCACAGACCTTACAAAAGACATCCACTTCTATCCTGATTTTCACGGTATGCTAACTACCGTGTTGATGCTAGGTTTCTTACTGTTCTACAGGAAATAGGTCGCCGATCGCCGATCCGCGCATGAGAGGTGCAATTATTGGTCTCGAACTTGCACGTTAAATCCTTCTTGTCAGGACCTTACGCTCACGACTTTTAGGATGCTTCCATCGCCGACCTGTCCAAGAAATATTACTTGACCCTCGAAGCCATTGCTTTACAGACGCGCCACATCATCGACTCCATGAACACCGCGGGTCATGAGATCAACTCTCTTTACCTTTCCGGAGGACAAGCGCGTAACGCTGTTCTTATGCAACTTTTTGCCGACGTTTGTGGAATCCCAGTTGTCCTTCCTGCGTCCTATTCAGAAGCTGTTGTGCTTGGCGCGGCAATGCTAGGGAGGATTGCGGCTGAGAAAGTAACGGCGTCCGAGCAAATGTGGAAGATAATGGTAAGCCTCACATTTCGTAACGATGATCACATATGAAGCCAAGTCTTCACACTACCCGCTCTCTCAGGTTGAGATGACCCTCCCGGGCACTCTTGTGACCCCAGCTCCATCACCAAAGGTCAAGAAACTCCTTGATGCGAAGTACAAGATTTTCAGAGAAACCATTGAAATTCAGAAACGATGGAGGCAGCAGATGGAGGAAGCTGCTAGTTAGGGATATCAGATCGCTGTACGCCGCGGACTGGGAATGGAAAGAAAGATATATCATAGATACCGGAGCGGGATAACTTCATACCGTTTGAGTCAAGTGCATCAACACACGTTGTATATTGTTGGCTGTCAATGTCCAAGGTTATGTTTACCGCGTGCTCGCTATAGCTTTTCGACTTTGAGATTTAAGTACCAGAACCGAAGATACATAGAACAACGATATTCAGAATCCATCCCTTGGCCACGGGCCGGGGAGATTGGCGGGCTTAGGTGGCTCAGAAGATACGAGCATCGAGAGGAAGTCATGGACAATGTCCGCCGCCGCAGTGGCAGTGATCTCAGCTGCACATCTTTCGTCGGAAAACGCCAGGATAGAATGGCATGACGCTCACCGTGGTCATACGCGGGTGCGACTTCAACAATGTCCGCGCCACTGGAAAAACAGGGTAAAGTCGTGAAACAGATGGGCTTCATGGTATACGAACACGAGATTCAAACCGGCCAACCCTCTGATAATACGCTTGACTTCTCTGCTTGTCCATCCTCCGGCCTCGGGGGTACCAGCTACAGTCCCACTGAGTACCTTCGGTTGTGTACGGCAAGACAAAAACTCACTACCTGGTGCCAGGCCAGGATCTACCAGTAGTGATTAGCCGACAACCTTCCGAAAAGCGAGTCGTGCATACCAATCACATCAATATCAAGACTGTGTACGAGGTCAGTATCAGGTTCGTTATTCGTCATGGAGTCCTAACCTCAAGTATACTGGCGTATCTCCGACTCGTTTCCTGATCCGTTCGACGATGGAAGTAATGCCGTGGTCATCGATGTCATCGCTGGTTATAAAATGGAATCCCACTGATTCGTCATTCTCGATGTCGTCGATACTCTGATTAGAAGTTCAGTCGATGTGGAGCTCTCTAATAGTCCTTTATACTCACTTGGAGCTTGCACCGAATACCAGCATGGATACTAGAGTTGGCGATGAGATGCTCCTCGTTCGCAATGTAAAAGATTGAGCCATGGGTGACGTGTGACTGATCTGTTACAGCGCCAGGGTATGACCCCCCGGGCCACGTATCAAGATGCGCATCGAAATGAATCACAGAGACTGGTCCGTAGATCTTATTGAGCGCACGGAGGATAGGGAGAACAATAGTGTGGTCACCACCAAGACTAGACTACCCATGTGAGGACATGACAGAAGATATGCAATTATTGTTACCTGACAATCCTAGGATGCTCGCGACCATCTTTCGCCAGAAGGGCCCCCCGAGGCCAAATGGAAGTTGTTGATGCGAGAGGACGCAAAAGTAAGGTGGTATACGCAACTTCCATTTGGTCTACTGCAAGGGCATTGTCAAAAGGTATGGTAGGGACCTAGACGTTTGAGCTGACTTTAGTAACGGGTAATGTCATGTCCAAATTCTGAACACACACGTCTCCGCAATCAAGAATCTTCAAACCTGACTCATAAGGGTTATTACGCCACGCCAAAGTATAACCTTGCGAGGCACTTTGTCGTCTGCTACCTGAGCGGATCGCATATGGCCCAAAGCGTGCTCCAGGACGGTAACTTGTACCCGTATCGAATGGCATCCCTAGAACAGCAATGTCAAACGCAGCAGATTCGTCCTCTAGACAACGTGCATATTCTGCATGGGAGAAAGCTAGTGGTCCAGAGAATGGTTGGTCAATTTGTTTTCCATATTTTGATAGCCATGTCACCGTCTCCTCAGCCTGGGGCCCACGGAAAGATTGCTGATATCCACAGGTAACTGCTGCGAGCGTAATAGCGACATACAAAGTTACTTGGCTCCTCATGTTTGACCACTGCAAGCTAAGTCTGGGCAAGAGAATGATTAGTCAGGGAAGCAAAAAATCTATGCGCTCTTAACATGGCCTGATCCTTATCGTATCAGTGAGTGCCCTTCAGGAATACTCACACGACAATTCATTTCCGTCGCGATGAGTGTGGGTTTGTTAAACAGGTGACCACCGCGTAAATTGTACTTCACAGTAGTGCCTCCACTAGGCGTCTTCCATCGAGTCTCCATTTAACCTAGTTGCCTAAAATCCATCCTCCCCTTCGATCATGATAATTTTCATCCGCCATCCCTTGCAATCGTCGTCCATGTCATCGTCCGCCCAATCGAAATCTTGGTCTCCAGTCCCTCGTCCACCAACTTCAGTTTCAGCCCCACCCCCTTTCGAAGGATGTTAATTGGGTAACGATTTCGATCCAACATGAGGGCCAGGAAACTCACCTTCCTGGATGCCGCCTAAAATATTAACGTCTTCGTCCTCCTGGAGCTTTTTCCGGAGCGCAAGCTGAGTTTCGTCTTCCTGTTTCAGACGATAAGATTAAGATTTCTCGCTACGATTTTCCAAAAAAAAAACTTGCCAGAT
>QFEL01004374.1:0-11496 GCA_003316195.1 Neoboletus brunneissimus
TTAGCTTCCCGAATATACTTCTAACAAGCTCACCTTTGCGCGACTCGCTTTCGCCTGTCACTGGACCGACTAAGCCTTTCGCATCCTACATCCTCGACAACAAGGCTTTAGACCTGAGTCGACTAGGGCCTCGGACCTTCGATCCTCGCCCTCACCTGCGTCCCAGCCCATAGGCACCCCTCGCTTCCCCCCCACACCTTCGACTTGAGCTGCTACCTTCGGGTCTACGGTCGTCCACCCCTGGTTGAACCGTAACAAAGACACTCTGGCAGTGCGTCGGGTCCACTACACCTCCTTGGGTTTTTAAATGGGGAAGCAGCCTCAACGCCTACTTCCCCTACTTCCTCTTGTGCCTCTGTACTAGTACGAGATATTTCTAAGAAAATGCAAATCTCCGTTCAAGTCATCGTACCCTCGCACACCCTAAAAGCCGTCGAAACCCGAGCTCTCATCGACAGTGGTGCAGACATCTCCTGCATCGACTGGGACTTCATCCACAAGAACCATCTCCCCATCTGACGTCTAAAGGAACCTATCCTAGTCTGCAACATCGACGCCTCTTACAACAAGGATGGGGTGATTAAATTCACTACCAACCTCTTTGTCAACATTGAAGGTATCACCCAGCGAGTAACCTTTCATGTCATGAACTGTGGACATGAAAACCTCATCCTCGGTCTCCCGTGGCTCCGCTCAGCCAACCCCACCATCGACTGGGCCGCCCCCACCATTCGCCTTGATGAATCCATTGTCCAATCCGAAGAGCTCTTCCTCGCCCAGGTAACTGACACCCATCACCACGACTCCAAGTACCACTGCCCAGAGACCCCTCGCCTCCGAAGGCATGTCCATACCACCCCATCCAAAGACTCACACCTCTATTCCTACCTTGACCACCTCTCTGAAAACGAATGGATTAGAGCAACCTACACGAAATATGCCGTCAACCGCATCCTCAAATGCAGCTCTTGCTTCATCTCTAGGGACTCCCTCCTCATCCAAAAACTGACTATGGCCACGGATCTTGCCATAGCAGCCGAGGCTGCAAAGAAACCCATCACACTTCCCCCAGAATACTCCCAGTTCACCTCCATCTTCGCCGAAGAGGCTGCGGCCATGCCCCCGTCTCGCCCCTATGACCATGAGATCAATCTCGACAAGTCTTTTGTCCCAAAAATTGCCAAAGCCTACCCTCTCGCCCCAGAAGAATGACTCGTGGCAGAAGCCTTCTTGGACAAAAACCTTAAAACTGGGAAGATCCATCCCTCGAATTCCCCTCAAGCTTCCCCCTTCTTCTTCGTAAAGAAGAAGGACAGTTCTCTTCGCCCCTGCCAAGACTATCGGCACCTAAACGAGCATACAATCCGCGACGCCTACCCCCTCCTGTTAATCTCCGACCTCGTCGACAAACTCTGTGGCTCTTGACTCTATACCAAGTTTGATGTGTGATGGGGTTACAACAATGTCCAAATCAAAGACGGACATCAATGGAAAGGCACATTCATCACCCACAAGGGCCTCTTTGAACCCACAGTGATGTTCTTCGGGATGACCAACTCTCCTGCCACATTCCAACGATTTATGAATGACTCATTCTCTGATATGATTGCCGAAGGATGGTTCGTCATCTACATGGATGACCTTCTCATCTTCTCCCCTGATGCGAAAACTCACAAGGAACGTACCAAACATGTCCTCCAATGTATGACAGAGCTTGACCTCCATCTCAAACTCAAAAAGTGTACCTTCGCCGCCAAAGAAGTTGAATACCTTGGCATGATCGTCAAACCCGACCAACTCGCCATGGATCCAGTTAAGCTCGAAGGCATCTCTGCCTGGCCCCAACCCACCACTGTCAAAGGAGTCCGCTCCTTCCTTGGTTTTGCCAACTTCTATCGCCGGTTCATCCCAGACTATTCCAATGTCGCCCGCCCCCTCATCGACCTTACCAAGAAAATGACCAAATGGGAGTGGTCCCCCTCTTGCAAGTCTGCCTTCCTACGGCTCAAACAGCTCTTCCTTGAAAAGCCTATTCTCCACCTCCCTGATCTATCCACCCCCTTTGCCATCACCACAGACACATCCAAATATGCTTTTGGGGCCATCCTCCTTCAAACTGACTCGAATGGCGACTGGCACCCCTGCTCTTACCTCTCCCAGTTGTTTATCCCTGCCGAATGCAACTATGACATCTATGACAGGGAACTCCTCGCCGTCATTCACACCCTTAAAGCCTGGCGCCATTATCTCCATGGATCCCCCTTCCCTGTCCAAGTTTTCACTGACCACAAAAATCTCACCTACTTCCATTTCCCCCAAACTCTCAATCGACGCCAAGCACGCTGGCTCCTTGACCTCACCAACTTTGACCTCAAAATTGTCCAAGTCCCTGGGTCCCAACTCGCCAGACCCGACGCCCTCTCACACTGACCAGATCATCTTCCCCGTGACACCGATAATCAGGGGGTCACTCTCCTACCCCCCTCCCTCTTTGTGCGCCTCATTAACGTTGCCCTCTCTGACCGAATCAAGTCTGCCTCCACCGACGATCCCTGTGCCCTCCAGGCACTCCAATCCCTCTCTCAGACCACCCCCACTGTTATGATTTTCCTCAGCTCACACTACCTGGCCTGGTGTTCCCCTATCCGGCCCCCGGCTATATCATTTCCCCTTCCCGGTCATGCCTTGACGACACGGTCCATGCTGGAAGTGACGACCCATTACGGTCTGCCTACCCTCGGCTATCCCCAGCCTCATGCCTTCCCCTTCATCGCCTTTGTCATCACCCTTTGGCTGTATCACCACCGCTGTGTCGCACAGCATTCTTGGTCTCTTTCCGTCTCCTATTCGGACTCAGTACGGTATCTATTGACTTGGACTCTCTCTCGGTGGCACTCTCTCGGACTCTTACTATAGACCCCGGTGCTGGTATATTACTCCCTATTGCTCCCTATTGGTGCCGGTTACCTTATACGGACACTTCCCCTTCGGGCTGCACAGGTTCCCCTCTAGTTATATATAGGCCTGCCTTAAGCAGCTGTACCTTAACTTAGATCTGATCCAAAGTACCTAGCTTCAAACTCTTGGCTGGAACCTTCTCAGTCACTAGAGCCCAAGCACGGTCATCACTCTAGTTCCCCTCCTGTGGCACAGAAAGAACCCCTCGTACCCACGCAGGACTGTACCCCCATCTCGCCTCGGACGCTGAGACCGCTCTTAGCTGAGCATTCAGTTGCTGGGTGCAAGATCTACTTGTTGCACTAGCGCTCATCAAGCATTAGCCGGTGGACATGAACGTAACACCCACATTCCTTCGCTCTTGTACCTCCCCCTGGCAACTACTCGAGGGTGTCCTCACTTACAATGGCCGCATCTATATTCCCACCAACTCATCCCTCCATCGTTCTATTCTCCAATGCTGCTACGATCACGCATCTACTGGCCATCCCGGTTATCTCAAAACTCGCCAACTCGTCGCTTCAGAATTCTGGTGGCCCAGCCTCGCCTCCTATGTTCGCCATTACATTGAAGGCTGCACCACCTGCCAGCAAAACAAGTCGAACACCCACCCTATGGTCCCTCCGCTCACCCCCATCCGCTCCTCCTGCACCCGCCCCTTTCAACAGATTTCCTGCAACCTTATCACTGACCTTCCCCTGTCCGGGAACTTTGATTCTCTTCTGGTCGTGGTCAACCATGGGCTTACTAAGGGGGTGATTCTCTGTCCCACCAACAAAACCGTGACCATGGAGGGCATCGCCATCCTATTTTTCCTCTCCGTCTACAAACACTTCGGCCTTTTTGACAAGGTCATCTTTGATCAGGGACCTCAATTTGCCTCGGCATTCACCAGAGAACTCGGAAAACTCCTCAACTACGACCTCGCTCTCTCCACTGCTTATCACCCTCAAACAAATGGGAAAACGGAACGTGTCAACCAAGAGGTCGAGACCTACCTCCGGATCTTTTGTGGAGCACACCCTACTACCTGGGCTGACTCGATTGCCAATGCGGAATTTGCCCACAACCACCGCCCCCATTCCATCACCAATCAATCTCCATTCTACCTCATGATGGGCTATGAACCCCGTGCCCTACCATCAGTCATCTCCGAAACCTTCCTACCCACAGTCACCTCCCGCATCAAGAACTTGACAGTTGCCCGCAATGAGGCCTTAGTGGCCCATGAACTCGCACACCAAGTGATGACATCACACAACTGGAGGAAGTTTAAACCTTTCAAGAAGGGAGATAAGGTTTGGCTTGAAGCCCACAATTTGAAATGATCAGTCGTCAACCCCAAATTCGCACCTAAACAGGAAGGACCCTTCATCATCACCGAAACCCTCTCCCCTATTGTCTACCGCCTCCGCATTCCCCCTACCTGGAAGATACACCCCGTCTTCCACACCTCCCTATTGACCCCATACAAGGAGAACTCCGTGCACGGCCCCAACTTCCCTGCCCCACCACTGGACCTTGTAGATGGTGAAGAAGAATACGAAATCGAGAAGATTCTAAAACACTGAGGCTCCACCCACTCCCGCTCGTATTTGATACGTTGGAAAGGGTATACTGCGGAAGAGGACTCCTGGGTCCCTGAGCACGACCTTAAACATTCGAAGACCACCCTCCTCGATTATAAGAAACAACACCTGAGACACTTTCTGTTACAACTTGTCCTAGCCCCTATCCTTTTTCGGTCTAACCCCTGTCTCACACCTGTGAGAACTGTCTGTACACCTGTACCTCGCCCCTCGTCCTCGTCCCTCCTTGCCTAGGGAGGCCGTCATTGTCCTTAACGTGACCCCCTTGCTTGGTCTTACAACTAGACAACACTCGGATCCTTTGTCTTCCGCCCTTGTCCCCACTCTGAGTTACCTCCTCCATCCTACTCTCCACCATAGACCTGTTCCCATGCCTATCCAGGAACACCCTACTCCCCCGTCACCTTGGACCTTCACCGGTCACATTTGGGGATCTTCCCCATCACCGTCATTTGTCCTCGCATCTGCCCAGGATCTCCCCCTGGTCCCCTCGTACGCTTTCTCCCTGTTCTTATTCACCTTGACACTCTTCATTTACCTTACCATTGGTGCTATCGGCACACCCCTTCGCCCTAGTCATGCGTCCTACCGATGTCATGCTGTAGTTCTCCCTTCACCCCGCTTACGCAGCCCCCACCCTCACTTATTTCACACCTGGCACTTTAGCTTGCACATCCTTTTGATGTCCCTGCCCTTTGCCCACACCTCTTGGCCCACATTCAGGCTCCTCTTGATTCATATACTTATATACTGGATACCTAGTACACTTGTTCCCTATCTTGATCTTACCTGGTACCTCTCTTGTACCTTGTACCATGGACTTTCCCTAGCGTTGTAGCACCTGTACTTCGCACCTTGCCAATGTCCATCCCTTGATCGTCTTCTGCTGCTGTCTGGTGCCCCCGTCAGGACTTCCTTGACCAGAAGACGCCACCAGGTCTACGTCCCCAACTACCTGGTTGGAACGTAACACTTTCCCCTCAGTCCTTCCTCTCGCAGTTAAACCCACCATGTTACGGTCGCGTAACAGAGTGTACTCACGATTCGTACTTATCACTTTCTTTCAGTTTCTCAAGTCACGTGACTAGATCACGTGCACACCACGTCTATTTATTTCTTCTTCTTACCTTTCTTTAGGAGACAACGGACTCCGTGCGACTCTGAGATATCCCTTCGGGATCACGTGACAAGGTCATGTGCCAGTCCAGATCTCAGATGGACACTTTATCCATATATGGTTATATTCATTTCTCACATTCATCTCCGTTTTATTAACTTCCATTCTGCCACACCGTGTGTGCGCCTCATGCTTTTCATTACTGTTACACTTCCATTTTACATGCATATGCCTCACGTTATTAATTACCGCTCGCCCTATGCTCTAGATCAGAGATCTAGATACATCATGTACAAACAGTAGTATGAATATATAAACCCAGGGAGCTACGGCTGGTATCTCCAGTCTAGTTCTCTTGGGAGTTACCTGCAAAGGTTTTATTACACTCAAAGAGTTCCCTCTATCAGCGACTTTCCTCCAAGTCTTAGTTGGTTGTTGACTTGCCTAAGCATTAGCTTTGGGTCATTTCACACCAACCCTCACCAATCGCCATGCCCTGCTCTGACGTCCCCTCTGATGACTATTACCCCACCACCCTCCTGGTCTTGGTCACCCCTTCCTCCGTCTCCTCAGTCGCTTCGCCAACTATTGCCTCGCCTGCTCCTTCTTCTACTCTTTATGATCCTATACCCTTTGTCGAGGACATATCCATGCCTTTGTCCCACCTTGCTTCTCCTGGCTGGGGCTCTCCTTCTCCTCCCCCTCACTACCCCGCTCCTGCTCCTCTTGCAGGCCCTGTTACTCCCGCCACGATCGTCTCGGTAGACCTCCTCGTCTTTGCCCATCGCCTCTGAGAGGACCTCCCTGACGGAGAAGCCCTCCAACAGTTACATACCCTGCTTCGCGACTCCCACCTGATGGTCTCCGTCTCCTCCCACCTCGACCTTTGCTCCCCCCTGTGAGCCCTCTACAAAGCGTACCTCCAGTACTCTCACCTTCACCTCCTTACCGCCCGCCCCAACTCATCGGCCAGTGCTCATGTTGCCATCCTCAAGCTGCAGATCAATCAAATTACCGAGGAACTCAAAGGCAACCTCGTCATGGCCATGTATCAACTTGGCATGCTGGAGTTCTTGAAAGAGATTAAACGCTATGATACGGAACTCTCTACCTTTTCCACCCTTGCCTCCGACATTCCCTCTGCCTCTTCTTCCCCACTGAATGATGATGAAATCCACTTCATGGAACGAGTAGAGGCCCACTGGACTGGGCACGAAGGACGTGCGGCTCTTCCCCCATCTCACCCTTAGTATGCCGAGACCTGCTATGAATGCCACCACCTGGGTCACATTAGGTTGGACTGTCAGTACTATCAATGCCCACACTGCCTTCGCTGGGCCCCAGGTCACTTCAGCTCCCGCTGCCCACTTTACTGATGTGTCCACCCCCCTCACTTGTCTTCGACATCGTCTTCTTCCTTGTGTCCTACCCACTCATCCTCGTCTTCTGCTGCTACCCCACCTCATCCAGTACCACCACCTTGTCACACCTCCTCTCGCCCTCGTCGTCGGCCCACCCCAGCACCCCCTCGCCATTCCCTTCCCCCACCCCCGACCAGACCTGACCCATGCCCCCCTACCCCTACGTATGACAACCACAATGACATCTATGACAACATCGCCTGGGGCAACATCACAGGCTCCCCCTATGGCGGGTCGGCCAACCTCTACTAGGATTTCTTCGCCAGTGGCTCAAAGGGTAAACCAGGGGTAATGTTACAATCCGTTTCCATCACTACTCTTTTTCCTACTCTCTTCCCTACTTGTTTCCTCTTGCTCACCATCATCTCCACCCATGCTTCTTATGCTACGCTTCTTACGTCTCACGCTTCTGTCAGTCATGGTCAGTCATGACCCCTTTTCATTTAAACCTTAAACTACACAGCCTAGCCCAGGTTCTTCTTCGAACCCTTCCCCTCCGCCCCGGGCAGCGCCCCTTTTCATCTCCACTCTTCATCTCCAGTTATTGCTCCCGTTCCGTTCTATTTTGTGCCCTTGCTGTAGTACCCCCGCTTGGACACCATGCGCACCCCTTTCCCCTTCGCCCTATACTTACCATTCCAGACTTGGTCTGTGCGCAGTAGGGTACACTACTTAAACAGCTAGCTAGCGCTCTTGCACCCTAGCTTAGCTTCCCGAATCTACTCCTTTTAAAGCTCACCTTTGTGCAATCCCACTTCATCTGTCACTGGACCGGCTTAGTCCTTCGTACCCCTAGTACTTGACAACAAGGCCTTAGACCTGAGTCGAATGAGACTTCAGACCTCTGATCCTCGTCTCCACCTGCATCCTCGCCGCTGGCATCCCTCGTACTTCGTCCTTGTCTCTATCTTCGCCATCCTCCTTGGAGCTTTTACCTTTCGGGTCTACAGTCGCCTACCCCTGGGTTGAACCGTAACACTAATGTTACAACTCGTCATAGCCCCTATCCTTTTTCGGCTTCGCCCCTGTCTCACACCTGTGGGAACTGTCCACACACCTGTACCTTGTCCCTCATCCTTGTCCCTCCTCGCCTAGGGAGGCCGTCACTGTTCCTAACATGACCCCCTTGCTTGGTCTTTTGACTAGACTTCACTCGGACTCTTCATCATCCGCCCTCGCCCCACTCCGAGTTACCTCCTCCGTCTTACCCTCCACCATAGACCCATTCCCGTGCCTATCCAGGAATGCCCTACTTCCCCACCACCCTGGACCTTCACCGGTCACATCTGGGGATCTTCCCCACCACCACCATTTGTCCCCACATCTGCCCAGGATCTCCCCTTGGCGCCCTTGTACGCTTCTCCTTGTTCCTATTCACCTTGTCCCCCTTCATTTACCTTACCATCAGTGCTATCTGCACACCCCATACCCTAGTCATGCGTCCTACCAACGTCATGCTGTATTCTGCCCTTCACCCCGCTTACACAGCCCTTACCTTCGTTCACTTCACACTTGTCACTCTGGCTTGCGCGTCCTTCTGACGTCCTTGCCCTTGACCCATGCCCTTAGCCCACATTCGGGCTCCTCTTCATTCTATTAGTACTTATACCAGATGATCTGGCACCTTGTTACTCTAGCTTCAGCTTACCGGTTCTACTCTGGACTAGTACCTTGTCCTTACCGAAGCTACCCCCTTGTATTTGTGTACCCTGCCTATGCAACCACCTTGATCACCTTCTTCTGTCGTCTGGTGCCCCCGTCAGGACCTCCTTGATAAGAAGTCGCCTGCTGGTCTACGTCTCGGGCCTACTCAGGTTTGAACATAACAGCCTGGGGCCCAGCGAAGGCAGTGTGGGCATTGATAGTACTGGCAATCAGATCTCATATGACCCAGGTGGTGGCATTCATAGCAAGTCTCGGCGTACCGAGGGTGGGATGGGGGAAGAGCCGCGCATCCTTCGTGTCCAGTCCAGTGGGCTTCCACTCGTTCCATGAAGCGGATTTCATCGTCATTTAGTGGGGAGGAAGAAGCAGAGGGGATGTTGGGAGCAAGGGTGGAAAAGGTAGAAAGTTCGGTATCGTAGCGTTTAATCTCCTTTAAGAATTCTAACATGCCAAGTTGGTACATGGCCATGACAAGGTTTCCCTCGAGTTCTTCGGTGATCTGGTCGATTTGTAACTTGAGGATGGCAACATGGGCACTGGCAGACGAGTTGGGGCGTGCGGTAAGGAGGTGAAGGCGAGAGTATTGGAGGTACGCCTTATAAACAGCCCAAAGGGGGGAGCAGAGGTCAAGGTGGGAGGAGACGGAGACCATAAGGCGAGAGTCGCGAAAAAGGGTACGCAACTGTTGGAGGGCTTCTCCGTCGGGGAGGTCTTCCTGGAGGCAATGGGTGAAGACAGGGAGGTCTACTGTTACGTTCCAACCGGGTAGCTGGAGACGTAGACCTGGTGGCGTCTTCTAGTCGAGGAAGTCCTGATGGGGGCGCCAGACAGCAGTAGAAGACGATCAAGGGATGGACATTGGCAAGGTGCGAAGTACAGGTGCTACAACGCTAGGGGAAATCCATGGTACAAGGTACAAGGGAGGTACCAGGTAAGATCAAGATAGGGAACAAGTGTACTATGTGTCCAGTATATAAGTATACGAATCAAGAGGAGCCCGAATGTGGGCCAAGGGTTTGGGCAAAGGGCAGGGACGTCAGAAGGACGCGCAAGCTAAAGTGCCAGGTGTGAAATAAGCGAGGGTGGGGGCCACGTAAGCAGGGCGAAGGGAAAACTACAGCATGACGTCAGTAGGACGCATGACTAGGGCGAAGGGGTGTGCCGATAGCACCAATGGTAAGGTAAATGAAGAGTGTCAAGGTGAATAAGAACAGGGAGAAAGCGTACGAGGGGACCAGGGGGAGATCCTGGGCAGATACAAGGACAAATGACGGTGATGGGGGAGATCCCCAGATGTGACCGGTGAAGGTCCAAGGTGACGGGGGAGTAGGGTGTTCCTAGATAGGCATGGGAACGGGTCTATGGTGGAAAGTAGGACAGAGGAGGTAACTCGGAGTGGGGACAAGGGCGGAAGACAAAGGATCCGAGTGTTGTCTAGTTGTAAGACCAAGCAAGGGGGTCACGTTAAGGACAATGACGGCCTCCCTAGGCAAGGAGGGACGAGGACGAGGGGCGAGGTACAGGTGTACAGACAGTTCTCACAGGTGTGAGACAGGGGTTAGACCGAAAAAGGATAGGTGCTAGGACAAGTTGTAACATCTACCGAGACGATCGTGGCAGGAGTAGCAGGGCCTGCAAGAGGAGCAGGAGTGGGGTAGTAAGGGGGAGGAGAAGGAGAGCCCCAGCCAAGAGAAGCGACACAGGACGAAGGCATGGATATGTCCTTGACAAAGGGTATAGGATTGTAAAGAGTAGAAGAAGAAGTAGGCGAGGCAATTGTTGGTGAAGTGACGGGGGAGATGGAGGAAGGGGAGACAGAGACTGGGATGGTGGCAGGGTAATAGTCATCGGAGGGGATGTCAGAGCAGGGCATGGCGGTTGGTGAGGGTTGGTGGGTTTAACTGCGAGAGGAAGGACCGAGGGGAAAGTGTCTCAGGTGTCGTTTCTTATAATCGAGGAGGGTGGTCTTCAAATGTTTAAGGTCGCACTCGGGGACCCAGCAGTCCTCTTCCGCAGTATACCCTTTCCAATGTATCAAATACGAGCGGGAGTGGGTGGAGCCTCAGTGTTTTAAAATCTTCTCGATTTCGTATTCTTCTTCGCCATCTACAAGGTCTGGTGGTGGGGCAGGGAAGTTGGGGCTGTGCATAGAGTTCTCCTTGTACAGGGTCAATAGGGAGGCATGGAAGACGGGGTGTATCTTCCAGGTAGAGGGGATGCGGAGGCGGTAGACAATAGGGGAGAGGGTTTCGGTGATGACGAAGGGTCCTTCCCATTTAGGTGCAAATTTGGGGTTGATGACCGATTGTTTCAAATTGCAGGGTTCAAGCCAAACCTTATCTCCCTTTTTGAAAGGTTTAAACTTCCTCCAGTTGCGTGATGTCATTACTTGGCGTGCGAGTTCATGGGCCGCTAAGGCCTCATCATGGGCAGCTGTCAAGTTTTTGATGCAGGAGGTGTTACAATTCATTTGTATGACTACTCTTTTTCTCCTACTCTACGGTACATTCTTCTCGCTCGTGCCTTCTCCTTTGACTTGTTCCACCGTGACTCAGCTTAGTGTGACTCATCACCGATCTCTATCAGTGCCTTTTCATCTCAAACTCTAAACCTACACAGCCTAGCCCAGGTTCTCTTCCGAACCTTCCCCTTCCGCCCTGGGCAGCGCCCCTTTTCATCTCCAACTATTCATCTCCGAGTATTGCCCCCATATCCCTCCATTTCGTGCCCTTGCTGTAGTACCCCC
>QFEL01004390.1:0-11405 GCA_003316195.1 Neoboletus brunneissimus
AACAATCAAAAAGTGCAAAACATTGGGACAATTTTGTGAGTCACTGTAGCCACCGGAGCAGTCCTCTCAGTGAAATGCGATGACGGACTATGGTGCCCTTGCGCCTTCATTTCACACTCTTTCGATAGCGCCGAAAGGAACTATCCTATTTACGATAAAGAACTCTTGGCGGTTATCCGAGCCCTAGAAGAGTGGAGGCACTACCTAATCGGTAGGGAAAGTTTCGAGATCTGGACCGATCACAAGAATCTCAAATACTGGAAAAAGCCACAAACTTTATCTGGTCGCCAAGCTCGATGGCACGCACTGCTACAAGAATTCAATTATCTATTCGTCTACAAACCTGGATCCAGCAATGGGCGAGCCGATGCCCTCTCACGACGACCAGATCACGGAGACGCTGTACCAAATCACAATGAAAACATTACTGTACTACCACCTTCTGTTTTTATTAAGAACATTTCCCTCTCTTCAAATTTCTTTGATACATTACAATCCGAATCGAATTCCATGGGAATCGATTCTATTCATGACTATACTTTCGACTCCGAACAAAAAATATTCAAAAACAACAAAAACAAAATATTTATACCAGAATCTTTATGTACACAACTTCTCAACTTATGCCATGACTCCCCTATTGGAGGACATTCCGGACAAGGACGTACCATTCATCTTCTTACACGACATTTTTCATGGCCCGGTATAAC
Organism: Neoboletus brunneissimus; assembly: GCA_003316195.1. Lineage (NCBI taxonomy): Eukaryota > Fungi > Basidiomycota > Agaricomycetes > Boletales > Boletaceae > Neoboletus > Neoboletus brunneissimus. The sequence goes on from QFEL01004390.1 coordinate 711, forward strand.
AAAGGACGTTAAAAACTACGTAAATAGCTGCCAAGCATGTGTCCTTTCCAAAGGAAAGACTAAAGCCCCTGCAGGCAAACTCATGCCTCTTCCCGCAGCTAAACACCCCTGGGAAGATATATCTGTCGATTTCATTACCGGACTACCACCCTCTCATTCATTCACAGCTATTTGTGTGGTGGTAGACCGCTTCTCCAAAGAAGTTATCTTCATTCCTTGTTACGATACCGTCTCTTCAAAGGACTTAGCTATACTATTTTGAGACAATGTTTGGTGTATACACGGACTCCCTTCCACGATAGTTTCCGATAGAGGACCCCAATTTGTATCGGACTTCACCACCCAGTTATGTAAACTTCTAGGCATCTCCCAAAAGGTGTCGACCGTGTACCACCCCCAAACTGATGGCCAAACTGAAAGGATAAATCGGGAATTGGAACAGTACCTCCGCATTTACGTATCAAAACGCCAAGAGGAATGGGCAGATTGGATCAAAATGGCACAATTCCACCACAATAATTCCCTCTCTACCGCCACAGGAACTATTCCCTTCGCTATTACCCGCAACTACGCCCCTCGCATGGGCTTCGAAGGAAAAGCATCCAACTTAGGAGGAGAATTCGCACAACAGATGGGAAAAAGCCATAAAGAAGTAGAGGTGGCCTTAGAAGAAACTAGAGAACGAATGCAACGCACCACGGATAAAACCCGGTCCGAAGCACCCCATTACGAAAAAGGACAAAAAGTGTGGCTCTCCACGGATAAACTCAAACTTCCGTACACCGCTAAGAAGCTGACACAAAAATGGATAGGACCTTACGAGATCTTAGAGGTCCTACCAAACGCAATCAAACTTAAACTACCACGAACCGTTAAAGTTCACCCAGTAGTCAACATCTCCCGGGTTAAACCATATAGAGAAACTCTCCCAGGACAACCAGTACTACGTCCTGACCCGATCGAGATTGATGAAGAAGGGGAAGAACAATTTGAGGTAGATTATGTAGCAGCTTCTCGGATGAAAGGGTGGAAATTAGAATATCTCGTCCATTGGAAAGGGTATGACGAAACTGATCGAACATGGGAATCTAGCGACATTATCAACACCGCACCAGATGCAGTAGCAGATTTCCACCGTCAAAACCCTTCCGCACCTCGCAAACTCCGCGGAATCACACTTTCTGATTTCAATTCTCTATTTTCTTCATATGAAAACTTTACCGAAACAAACTTTCAAGGGACTCGCCTGGAATACGAGTCTTAAAGAGGGGGTAGTATAATATTATATACCTTATTTTTCATTTTTCACTTAACACTTCAACAACACTTTAACTTCACATTCTTCTCGATGCATGCACGTGATCGTGGGAACACACACGTGATCAGGCCTAGACCCATGACATCACCAGCACGTGATATTAATTTCTGCTCTTCTCTCACGCACTGCTTCTTTTTCTTACTCATCTTTCTCACATTACTCATCACTATTCGTAATACTCTCACACCAAGCATGGTCCGTGCTCATTCATGTAACATATATAAAGTAGACACTTTGCAACTGGAATCCCCAGTCTAATCCACTTCGTTGCTGGCTTTCAGGTCTCACTAGCGGGTTGAGCTGCGTCTCTTCCTTGAGGGATCATTGGAGCTCTAACAGTAATCATTTGGCACTTGACTATTTTCCATCTCGTCTCTTCTCTCTCCTCGCGAGCTTCTGGTGTACACGCTATAAGTTGTCCGGCCAGTGTTGCAGGCTCAATCCTTTGAGACCATAACAAAGGCAACCTCATTATGGTTATGTATCAACTCAGCATGCTTGAGTTTCTAAAGGAGATCAAGTGCTATTTAACTGAGCTTGCTACCTACTCCACCCTTTTCTCTTCCACCACCTCTGCATCCCCATCCCCACTGAATGATGACGAAATCTGCCTGATCAAATAAGTAGAGGCCCACTGGACTGGGCATGAAGAACACACACCCCTTCCACCTTCCCATCTATGGTACACCAAGACTTGCTACAAATGCCACCACCTGGGTCATATCAGATCCAATTGTCAGTACTATCATTGCCCCAACTGCCTTTGTTGGGCCCCAGGCCACTTTGGCTTCCACTGCCAGCTGTTATGAGTTCACGCTCATAATGCTTTACTTTTTCTTTTTGCTCGCCCCACTTCGCTAACCTTTAATCTTTCTCTTTTATCTTATCTTTTTTACCTTAGACAATTCTGATCATGTGACCTTCCACAGTCATGTGCTCCTCCTCTCTTTACTATCACATGATCCCTCTTTCCATGATCACCTGATACTTACTTATTTTATCTTCCCTCTCCTATCTCTTCGGCCATGACTTAGTCCATTATCGGCCTAGACCTTACCTTTTCCCATGACGTCCTTCCTTTCCCACTCCCACCTTAATCTCTGTCCCCACCTTACTCATCATTCCCACACGACATCACACCCTACACCCCATACTTACTATCTTTGGTCGTTTAGTCCCATACACAGCTTGGTCCGTGCCCTATGTACACTAGTATATAATATATCCCTAGACAACCTTAGAACCCCAGTTCTAAGATAGTCATCTAGGTCTTGGATACTCACATGAGTTCCCTCTGTAAGACGTGTATTCAAGATCTCAGTAGTTCCCACTACAGTGAGTCTAGGAAACACTAGGAGCCCTTATAGCTAACCACACTATTACCATTTGCGAGTTCTTCCTATCATCCTCAGCACCGCTCATTTCTCCCAGCATCTTTTCTTTGAGTTTGCAGTTCTTTGCTTTCACCTTCTTGTCCTGATCACTTAGACTCACAACACCAGCTTCATTGATATGTCAACCCTGCTCCATCATCTTCAACAATGTCTTCATTCTCACATCATACTGCTTCATTGTCCTCCACTGCTTCCACCTCACCTCGCCCAGTATCACCACCTCATTATGCCACCTCCCATCCTCATCATCAGCTCACCCCTGCATTCACTCACTATTCCCTACCCCTGCCCCCCTATTCCTCTACCCCTGAGTATGACAACATTGCCTGGGATAATATCACAGGCTCCCCTTGCAGTGGGTTAGCAAACCTCTACTAGGGTTTCCTTGCCAGTGGCTCAAAGGATAGACCAGGGGTAATGTTACAACTCATTTGTACCCCTACTCTTTTTCCTCTACTTTGCTATGCTCCTCTCTCTCTTCATCCCTCTCCACATCATTCCTACCTATGCCTTTTCCCTTTGCAACTTGACTTACTCTCACAGCTTGTCTTTGGTACCTTTCATTTTGCCTAAACTCTAAAGCTACACTGCCTAGCCTGGGTTTCATTCTGAACCTTTTCCCTCCACCCTGGGCAATGCCCCTTTCATCTCTGCACTTCATTTCCAGTTTACTTCCCCCATCTCCATTCCACCAGTGCCCTTGCTAGTACCCCCACTTGGACACCATGCACACACCCCTTCCCCTTTGCCCTATACTTACTAGTTCTGACTTAGTCCATGCACAGTAGGGTACCTTATTTAATCTGCCAACTAGTGTCCCCATATGGTAGCTTTGTTACAATTCATCCATTCCCTACTCTTTTTCCTCCTTTTTCACTATGTCTTTGTCTCACCCCAGCCTATGCCCCTCAACTTCCCATTTCTTTCCTCAGTAATGGTTGGTCATGCCTCTTTTCATTTAACTTTAAACTATACAGCCTAGCCCAGGTTCTATTCAGAACCCTTCCCCTCCACCCTGGGCAGTGCCCCTTTTCATCTCTGCCTTTCATTTCCAACTTACTTCCTCTGTTTCCATTCTGTTCATGCCCTTACTGTAGTACCTCCACTTGGACATCATGCACACCCTCTCCCCTTTGCCCAGTAGTTACCATTCCTGACTCGGTCTGTGTGCAGTAGGGTACCCTACTTAAACCAATAGCTAGCATCACTGTCCCCTAGCTTAGCTGTTCGAATCTATCATTTGAAGCTCACCTCTTTGTGTGATCCCCCTTTCACTTGTCACTGGACTAGTAAAGGACTCACTCTCCCTGTTCTCAACAATAAGGCTTTGGACCTGAGTCAACTGAGGCATAGGATCTTTCATTCTTGCCTTCTATTGTGTCTCCTTGACCTTGCCTTTGCCCCCACCCCCATTCATCAGTCAAGAGCTTCTTACTTTCGGGCCTATGGTCACCTTGCCCTAGTCGGACTATAACAAAAGCTAAGCTCTTCTCATTGTGGTTACTATCATTGTAAACTGCCCACCATTTCCTACCCATCCAACAACCTCAGGTAGTGCGCCACCTATGCAGACTCCCCAGATGATATCAAGGAGAACTCCTACTCTGAGAAAGACAAAGAACAATCCACTGACCTTGACATCCCCATCCCCAACAAAGAAGAGGAACACTCAAGTCTCCTTCTAGGCCACCAACTCTCTGCCCAGCTTTCCCTCCCTTGAGAACCCATCCCACTCTTCCCTACTCCAATCACCACTCAGCTTGTCTTTTCCCTTCCCACCCCCTCATCACACCACCCACTGCCCATCACCAAACCACCCATTCCTGTCCCATTCCCTATCATGTCCTCAACCAAATCCATCAAACTTCATATTGGAGCCCCTGAGGCCTTTAATGGAGATTACAAAGACTCAGAAGCATGGCTGGACACTGTCCAGTTCTACCTCATTGTTAATGCCAATGTCTACAACTCCGATGACAAAGAGGTTACCTTCGCTCTTTCATATATGACTGAAGGAACTGCAAAGACCTGGGCTGAAGCCTTCTGAAAACAAGCCATTATAGGGACTGTCATGAACTTTGATACCTTCGCAGATTTTGCCACCAAGTTCTATACTGCCTTCTGTCACCAGGACATTGTAGGAAACGCCATTGCATGGCTTTCTACCACCCAGATGATGGTGAAGAAGGACCGAACCTTTGAACCCCCCCTTCCCACTTACATCACTGAATTCTGAGGCCATGTCCAGCACGCTGGAGTTAAGGATGACAACGCCCTTATTGGCTACTTCACAGCAGGCCTTTCTACCTCCCTGATGAGACACATTATGGGCCTTGACACTGTCCCCACCACCATTGCTGACTGGTACTCAAAGGCCGTCCATTTCCACACCCAATGGAAGTGGGCTGACAAGATTGTCAAAAGAAACCAACAACCGTACCATTAGACCTATCAATCCTTCTCCACCCCCTCCCCCAAAGCTCTGAAAGACTCAAATGCGATGGACACTTTGGCTATCAAAGTTGAAAAAATGACCCTGGCCATTAGAAAGGGGTGTATGGAGAAGAAGCTCTGTTTCTGCTGCTGCAAGCTGGGTCATATGTCCTTCTGCTGCCCCCACTTTGCCTCCCCTCACAAGCAGGTCAATGCTGTGGCCAAAGAAACCAAGGATAAGGGCAAAGGAAAGGAGAAGGATGATGTCCCCAACCTGATTGATTGTGAGGATGACAAAGAAGACACCCCAGCTGTACATTGGATTCACTACACTGCCCTGGGTTTTTAAATGGGGAAGCAGCCTTGATGCCTGCTTCCCCTACTTCCTCCTGTGCCTCTGTACTAGTATGAGATATTACTAAGAAAATACAAATCTCTGTTCAAGTCATTGTATCCTCACACACCCTGAAAGCCATCAAAACCCAGGCCCTCATCGACAGCGGTGCAGACATCTCCTGCATTGACTGGGACTTTGTCCACAAAAACCACCACCTCATCAAATGCCTCAAGGAATCCATCCTCATCCGAAACATCGATGCCTTCTATAACAAGGATGGAGTGATCAAGTTCACTGCCGACCTCTTCATCAATATCGAAGGTATTGCTCAATGAGTGTCCTTCCATGTCATGAACTGTGGACACAAGAACCTTATCCTCAGCCTCTCTTGGCTCCGCTCAGCCAATCCAACCATCAACTGGACCACCCCCAGCATTTGACTCAATGAATCCATAGACCAATCTGAAGAGCTCTTCCTCATCCAAGTAGCTGACACTCATTGCCATGATTCTGAGTTCCATCGCCTGGAACTCCCTCACCTTCAAAGGCACATCCACACCATGCCTTCAGAAGAAACCCACCTCTACTCCTATCTCGACCACCTATCTGAAAACAACTAGATCAGAGCCACCTACACTGAATATGCAATCAACCACATTCTTAAGTGCAGCTCTTACTTCATCTCCAGAGACTCCCTCCTCGTCCAAAAACTAACTACTGCCACTGACCTCACCATAGCAGCTGAAGCCACAAAGAAATCCATCATCCTCCCCCCTGAGTACTCTCAGTTCACGTCTGTTTTCAATGAGGAAGCCACCACCATGCCACTGTCCCGCCCCTATGATTACGAGATTAATCTTGACAAATCCTTCATCCCAAAGATTGCCAAAGCCTATCCACTCACACCTGAGAAACAGCTTGCAGTAGAGGCCTTCCTGGATGAGAACCTCAAAACAGGAAAGATCTGCCCTTCAAATTCCCCCTGGGCTTCTCCCTTCTTCTTCATGAAAAAGAAGGATGGTACCCTCCGTTCCTGCCAAGACTATCAGTACCTTAATGCACACACCATCTGAGATGCTTATCCCCTTCCATTAATATCCAACCTCATTGATAAACTCTGCAGCTCTTGCCTCTACACCAAGTTTGATATATGATGGGGCTACAACAATGTCTGAATCAAAGACAGACACCAATGGAAGGGTGCCTTCATCACCTACAGAGGCCTCTTCAAACCAACAGTCATGTTCTTTGACATGACCAACTCCCCTGCTACCTTTCAGAGGTTTATGAACAACTTCTTCTCCAATATGATCACCAAAAGATGGCTCATAATCTATATGGACGATCTCCTCATCTTCTTTCCTGACATAAAAACTCACAAGGAACAAATGAAATACATCCTCCAACAGATGACAGAGCTTGACCTCCACCTTAAACTCAAAAAGTGCACCTTTGCCGCCAAAGAAGTTGAATACCTGGGCATGATCATTCACCCAAACCAACTTGCCAAGGACCTGGTCAAACTAGAAGGCATCTTGGCCTGACCCCAACCCACCAATGTCAAGGGAGTCTGCTCCTTCCTCAGTTTCACCAATTTCTACCAGTGCTTTATCCCAAACTACTCCAATATTGCCTGCCCCTCATAGATCTCACCAAGAAAATGACTGAATGGGACTGGTCCCCCTCCTGCAAGTCTGCCTTTCAATGACTCAAACAGCTCTTTCTTGAGTGGCCCATTCTCCATTTTTTCAACCTCTCCACTCCTTTTGCCATTGCCACAGATGCCTCTAAATACATGTCAGGTGCCATTCTCCTCCAAACTGATCCCAATGGTGACTGGCACCTATGCTCCTACCTCTCGTGGTCCTTCATCCCAGCTGAGCACAACTATAATATCTACGACAGAGAACTCCTTGCTGTCATTCATGCCCTTAAAGCCCAGCAACATTACCTCCATGGATCCCCCTTCCCAGTCCAGGTCTTTACAGACCATAAAAATCTCACCTACTTCCGCTCTTCCCAAACTCTCAATCATTGCCAGGTGCACTGGCTTCTTGACCTCGCTGACTTTGATCTCAAAATCATCCATGCCTCCAGGTCCCAACTCACTGGCCCTAATGCCCTTTTACACTAACCAGATTATCTTTCCCATGATATGGACAACCAAGGCATTACCCTCCTTCCCCCTTCCCTCTTCATTCACCTCATCAATATGGCCCTATCTGACTGCATTAGATCCATCTCCTCCAACAACCCCCATGCCCTCCAAGCACTCCAATCCCTCTCCCACAACACTCCTGCTTTCCTTTGTTCTCACACCTTCCCCTGGCAATTGAGTGAAGGTGTTCTCACCTATAACGGCCATATCTATATCCCTGCCAACACTGCTCTTTGCCACTCCATGCTCCAATGCTGCCATGACCATTACTCTACCAGCCACCCCGGCTACCTTAAAACCTGACAACTTGTCGCCTCTGAATTTTGGTGGCCTGGTCTCACCTTTTACGTTTGCCACTACATTAAAGGCTGTGCTACTTGCCAGCAAAACAAATCCAATATCCACCCCTCCATACCCCCGCTCACCCCCATCCACTCCACATGCACCTGCCCCTTCTAGCAAATCTCTTGCAACCTCATTACCAACCTTCCCCTGTCTGGGGGCTTTGATTCTCTCCTGGTCGTGGTCAACCATGGGCTTACTAAGGGGGTAATCCTGTGCCCTACCAACAAGACTATAACAGCAGAGGGCATTGCCATACTCTTTTTCCTCTCTGTCTACAAACAATTCAGCCTCTTCAACAAGGTCATCTCTGACCAGGGACCTCAATTCACCTTGGCATTTGCCAGAGAACTCAGAAAACTCCTTGATTATGATCTCACCCTCTCCACCGCCCACCACCCTCAAACCGATGGAGAAATCAAATGCGTCAACTAGAAGGTCAAGACCTACCTTTGGATCTTCTGTGGAGCTCACCCCACAACCTGGGCTGACTTGATTGCCAATACTGAATTTGCCCACAACCACCACCCCCATTCCATCACCAATCAATCCCTGTTTTATCTCATGATGGGCTATAAACCCTGTGCCCTACCATCAGTCATCTCTGAAACATTCTGAAATGACCCAAAGCAAGGCTTAGGCAAATCGACTAAAACCAACCAAGGAAGTGGAGAGGACTGAGAGGATCTCTTTGGAGGTGAATTCCCAAGAGAACTAGACTGGGGATACCAGCCGTAGCCCTCTGGGTTTATATAGCAAACTAAACTAGGTGTACATGTTGTGATTGAATCTACGATCTAGGGCATAGGGTGAACGATAATTAAATATGTGAGGTATATGCATGTGGAATGGAAGTGCAACAGAAATGAAAGGCATGAGGTGCACACACGGTGTGGCAGAATGGAAGAGAATCATAGAGCGGAAATGATTGTGAGATCAAATATAACCTAATATAGATAAAGTGTCCATCTGAGATCTGGACTAGCACATGACCTTGTCATGTGACCCTCAAGGGGTATCTCAGAGTCGCACGGAGTCCGTTGTCTCCTAGAGAAAGGTGAAAAAAAATAAGTTAGACGTGGTGGTGCACGTGATCTAGTCACGTGACTGAGAAACTGAAAAGAAAATGATAAGTATGAATCGCGAGTACACTCTGTTATGCAACCGTAACACATTCCTGCCCACAGTTGCCTCTCACATCAAGAACTTGACAGCTGCCTGTGACAAGACTCTAGCAGCCCATGAACTCGCACACCAAGTGATGATGTCACACAACTGGAGGAAGTTTAAACCTTTCAAAAAGGGAGATAAGGTTTGGCTCGAAGCCCACAATTTGAAATGATCAGTTGTCAACCCCAAATTTACACCAAAATAGGAAGGACCCTTTGTCATGACCAAAACCCTCTCCCCTATCATCTACTGCCTCCGCATCCCCTCTACCTGGAAGATACACCCCGTCTTCCACACCTCTCTACTGACTCCATACAAGGAAAACTCCATGCATGGCCCCAATTTCCCTGCTCCACTGCCGGACCTTATAAACAGCAAAGAGGAATACAAAATTGAAAATATTCTCAAGCACTGAGGCTCCACCTGCTCCTGCTCCTATTTGATATGTTGGAAAGGATACACCACAGAAGAAGACTCCTGGGTCCCTGAGCATGACCTCAAACATTTGAAGGCCATCCTCCTCGACTATAAGAGATGACACTCAAGACACTTCCCCTCCAGCTCTTGTTCTCGCACATAACCTTGCCACCCACCACCTACAACTATGCCCTGCTCTGATGTCCCCACTGATGATTACTATCTCACCACCCTCCCAACCGCTGTCACCCCCCCCCTCCATCTTCTCCATCTCCTCACCACCAGATTCTTCAGCTTCTCCTTCTACTACTCTTTACAATCCTATATCCTTTGTCAAGGACATCTCCATCCCTTCATCACGTGTTGCTACTCCTGACTAGGGTGCTCCTTCTCCTCCCCCTAGGGGACCAATTTTGTCTTCTCTTGAGGGACCTGCTCTTCCCTCAAGGATCACGTCAGTAGATCTTCCTATATTTGCCCACTGCCTCCAAGAAGAGCTCCCTGATGGTCAGGCTATCTGACGCCTGCAAACCCTCCTCCATGACTCCCGCCTCATCATCACCATCTCCTCCCACCTCGACCTCTGCTCTCCCCTTTGGGCCCTCTACAAGATTGACTGTTACCTTTTAGAACTAGCCACTTTCTCTACCCTTGCCTCCTCCACACCCTCAGCATCCTCCTCCCCACTCAACAATAATGAAATCTGCCTTATCGAGTGAGTTGAAGCCCACTGAACTGGTCATGAAGGATGACAACCGTTACTCCCCTCTCATCCCTGGTATGCTGAGACCTGCTATGAATGTCATCACCTGGGACATATCTGCCCTGAATGTCAGTTTTATCAGTGTTCCAACTGCCTCTGTTGGGCCCCAGGTCATCTCAGCTCCTGCTGTGCAGTTCGCTGACTTGTCAACCTCCTCAGCCATCTCTGTTGATATCTTCATCCTCTCATCACACCACCTTGTCCTTGTCCTCCACTTCCAACCCACCTCATCCGATACCAGCACTTTGTCATCCCTCCTCACACCCTCATCACCACCCCACTCCTGCACCCACCCGCTGTACCTCTGCCCCTCTGCCCCGCCCCCACACCCCCGAATATGACAATAATGATGATGTCTACAAC
>QFEL01004393.1:0-14961 GCA_003316195.1 Neoboletus brunneissimus
CGTAAGGAGAGGGTGAAGGTGGGGTTGACAGAGAGACGCAGTGGAGGGCAAGGATCAAAGGTCCGAGGCCCAGGTCAACTCAGGTCCAAAGCCTTGTTGTCGAGTACAAAGAATACGAAGGGCTCAGCCAGTCCAGTGACAGGCGAGAGCGGGTTGTACAAGGGTGAGCTTGTTAGGAGTATATTTGGGAAGCTAAGCTAGAGTACAGGGAGACTAGCTAGTGGTTTATATAGTATACCCTACTGCGCACAGACCAAGTCAGAAATGGTAAGTAAAGGGTGAAGGGGAGCGGGTGTGCATGGTGTCCGAGCGGGGGTACTACAGCTAGGGCACGGAATAGAGGGAGACGGAGGCAATATTTGGAGATGAAAGGCAGAGATGAAAGAAGCGCTGCCCAGGGCGGAGTGAAAGGGTTCGAAAGAGAACCTGGGCAAGGCTGTGTGGCTTTAGAGTTTAAAATGAACAGGCACTGATAGAGACCGGTGATGAGTCACGGTAAGATGAGTCACGTTAGAACAGGTCGAAGGAGAAGGCATAGAACAAGAAGAGTGTATCATAAGGCGAGGAAAAAGAGTAGTCGTACGAGTGAATTGTAACACCACCCTGGGTATCTTAAAACTCACCAACTTGTTGCCTCTGAGTTCTGGTGGCCCAGCCTTGCCTCCTATGTTTGCCACTACATTGAGGGTTGTGCCACCTGCCAACAGAACAAATCTAATACTCACCCCACTGTTCCCCCGCTCACCCCTATCTGCTCTGCCTGCACCTGCCCCTTCTAGCAGATCTCCTGTGATCTTATCACCAATCTCCCCCTGTCCGGGGGCTTCGATTCTCTTCTGGTCATGGTCGACCATGGGCTTACTAAGGGGGTGATTCTCTGCCCCACTAACAAAACTGTGACTGCAGAAGGCATCGCCATACTCTTTTTCCTCTCCATCTACAAACACTTCAGCCTTTTTGACAAGGTCATCTCTGATCAGGGACCTCAATTCACCTCAGCATTCACCAGAGAACTTGGAAAGCTCCTTAACTACAACCTTGCCCTCTCCACCGCCTATCACCCTCAAACAGATGGGGAAACCAAACGTGTCAACCAAGAAGTTGAGACCTACCTTTGGATCTTTTGTGGAGCACACCCCACAACCTGGGCTGACTCGATTGCCAATGCAAAATTCACCCACAACCACTGCCCCCACTCTGTCACCGACCAATCCCCGTTTTATCTCATAATGGGCTATGAACCCTGTGCCCTACCATTGGTCATCTCCAAAACCTTCCTACCTGCAGTCGCCTTCCACATCAAAAACTTGACAGCTGCCCATGATGAGGCCCTAGCAGCCCACAAACTCACATGCCAAGTAATGACGTCACACAACTGAAGGAAGTTTAAACCTTTCAAGAAGGGAGATAAAGTTTGGCTTGAGGCCCACAACTTGAAATGATCGATCATCAACCCCAAATTCGCACCTAAACAGGAAGGACCCTTTGTCATCACTGAAACCCTCTCCCCTATTGTCTACCACCTCCGCATCCCCTCTACTTGGAAAATACACCCTGTCTTCCACACCTTCCTATTGACTCCATACAAGGAAAACTCTGTGCATGGCCCCAACTTCCCTGCCCTTCCACTGGACCTTGTAGATGGTGAAGAGAAATACAAAATAGAGAAGATTCTAAAGCACTAAGGCTCCACCTGCTTCTGCTCATATTTGATACAATGAAAAGGGTACACTGCGGAAGAGGACTCCTGGGTCCCTGAGCATGACCTCAAATATTTGAAGGCCGCCCTCACCAACTATAAAAAATGACACCCGAGACACTTCCCCTCCAGCTCCTCCTCTTGCACCTAAATCCACCAACAAACTGCCATGCCCTGCTCTGACATCCCCTCCAATGACTACTACCCTGCCACCATCCCAGTTCCTGTCACCCCTTCCTCAGTTTCCTTGGTCACTTCACCAACAATTGCCTTGCCTACTCCTTCTTCTACTCTTTATGATCCTATACCCTTTGTTGAGGACATATCCATGCCTTCGTCCCACATCGCTTCTCCTGGCTGGGGCTCTCCTTCTTCCAATACTCCTGCCTTCACCTTCTCACCACCCACCCCAACTCATTAGCCAGTGCTCATGTTGCCATTCTTGAACTGCAGATCGACCAGATCACTGAGGAACTTGAGGGAAACCTCATCATGGCCATGTATCAACTTGGCATGTTGGAATTCTTGAAGGAGATTAAACGCTACGATACCAAACTTACTGCCTTCTACCCTCTCCTCTGACATTCCCTCCACCTCCTCCTCCCCACTGAACGATGATGAAATCTGTTTCATGGAGTGAGTAGAAGCCCACTGGACTGGGCACAAAGGACATGCAGCCCTTTCCTCCTCTCACCCTCAGTACACCAAGACTTGTTACGAATGCCACTGCCTGGGTCATATCAGGTCTGATTGCTAGTACTATCAATGCCCACACTGCCTTCACTGGGCCCCAGGCCACTTTGGCTCCCATTGCCCACTTTACCAACGTGTCATCCCCTCTCAATTGTCTTCAACAATGTCTTCATCCTCGCGTTGTACCCACTCATCCTTGTCTTCTGCTGCCACCTCACCTTGTCCAGTACCACTACCTCATCACACCTCCACTCGCCCTTGTCGTCAGCCCACCCCTGCACCCCCTCATCATTCCCTGCCCCCACCCCCTTGTCCCCCTACTCCAGACTACAACAACAACAATGACATCTATGATAATATCACCTAGGGCAACATCACAGACTCCCCCTGTGGCAGGTTGGCTGACCTCTACTAGGATTTCTTCACCAGTGGCTCAAAGGATAACCCAGGGGTAATGTTACAATTTATTTCCACATCTACTCTTTTCCCCTACTCTTTCCCTCTCACACACCCCAGCCTTGCTTATGTTTCCTGCACTCTATGCTTCTGTCAGTCACAGTTGGTCACAACCCCTTTCATTTAAACCTTGAACTACACAGCCTAGCCCAGGTTCTATTCTGAACCCTTTCTGTCCACCCCAGGCAGTGCCTCTTTTCATCTCCAGCTACTACCTCTGTTCTGTCCCATTTCATGCCCTTGTTGTAGTACCCCCACTCAGACACCTTGTGCACCCCATTCCCTTCACCCTAGACTTGCCTCTTCCAGCATGGTCTGTGCACCATAGGGTACCCTATTTAGTTCGCCCCTCTGCTACCCTATACAATAGCTTAGCTTCCTGAATCTACACCTTGAAGCTTACCTTTGTGTGATCCAACTTCACCTATCACTGGACCTGCTTAGTCCCTCACATCCTTCATACTTGACAACAAGGAAATAGACCTGAGTTGACTGAGGCTACAGACCTCTGATCCTTGCCTCCTCCTGCGTTCCTCTAGCATCCTTGTACCACTGCCTTTGCCTCTACTCTCCCCAGCCTACCATCACCCTCGCCTTAGTTTCCCTTTGCTCCAGAGCTCTTTCTTTTGGATCTATGGTCACCCTCCCCTTGGTTGAACCGTAACATCATACTTAGCTCACAGCTGTGTGAGATAGGCCATGTGTAGAATTCAGCAGTTTAGGCTGCTCCAGGGGGACCACTGTTACAGACCAATAACTATGATACTCATTTTCACCTTATCCTATTATTTTACGACTTATCATTTTTCTTTATCTTATCAGATTAGATATCTGATTCATTATGATCTCATCTTATCTTTCTTTTATCTAACGATCATTCATCACATCACAGGAGATAACATTGTAACCACTCGGACTCCTATTCCATTCATCACGTGACCAATCGTCACATGACTCATTCCTCATATCTATAGATCTCCTGATCAAGATTTATCTCCATTTAGACTTATTACTGACATTTCTATTTAGACTTTCATATATCTATAGTAGGTTATATTATTTCTCACGTTCATCTCCGTGCAGTGCACATCATGCTTCTTTTCCATTCTGCCACACCTCATGTGTTGCATGACTATTTAATCTCCGCTTCTTCCATTCCATGATCCATGCTTCTACCTTATGTATTTAATTACAAATCACCCTATATCGTAGATACGATATCCACATGTACAAACAGTAGTTTAGTATATAAAGAACCAAGAGGCTACGACTGTATCCCAGTCTAGTTCTCTTGGGAGTTACCTGCAAAGGTCTTGTTACACTCAAAGTGTTACAACTTCCCCTCCCCCTATCCCTTTTTCGGCTCAACCCCTGTCTCACACCTGTGAGAACCATCCACACACCTGTACCGAAGATATGCATGAAGGTTGAATAACTCTTTCATGCGTGCATCAAAGATTTCCACACCGGCAGCAAGTATGGTGAGCTCATCATCCAGGGGTGCGAGGAAAGACTCTAGATTCTTCAGCTGGTGTGGGCCAGTGATTATGCCCACACATATGAGGTGCTCCATCCAAGTGTGTATCTATGGAGGGACATTGAAGTTCTGCAGAAGGATGGGCATTGCACATGAACCACCACAGCGATGTTTAAAGAGCAAATAACTGTCAACAGAGAGGCTGAGTGTGATGTCATACTTGTGATTGAAGTAGCAATGGGGCTGGGCAACACTGTCTATTGTAACGGGTGCACTGAGGAGGTTGCGATACCATTCACTGTCAAAGATGTCAGTGATAGTGCCAGGACAGCATTTGAAGTCATGGTGATACAGAAGCAATTGCACTTTTTCTTTGTTCTGGAAATATGTAAGCTTGAAGGTGGGGAATAATGGGCAGGTAAGAGAACTTGTGGTGAGCCTGGCCGGAGGACATGTGGTGGTATTCCCCACAGAATGGACACTGTTCCAGCCTGGCATATTCATGTGTAAAGGCAATACATGATTTGATGCAACAATCAATGCTCGCCAGCTCAATACCTGTGAGGAGAGCAAGACGCTGGAGAATGACCCATTCAGAGTCGAGAACAATCTTGTGGCAAAATGCATGCTGAACCTGATTGTATATGTTGTGAGGCATATTCAAAACTATTTTGAGCTTGAATGCATGAATGTTGTCCCAGTTCTCATCAGTCAGTAAGGTGTTCCCTGATTCTGATTAGCAAGGGCCCTGATTGCACACACTGATATGGGCTCACTGAGGGTGTGCATCTCCTGCTCTCGAGCTGGGCCCAGTAGGGCCTTGAGCTCATCCTCTATCTCTGCAGCAGAGAGATAGAGAAGGTCAGGATCTGCTTCAGCTTCCTCATGCTCATTGAACTTCAATGTGACAGCATCTTCCATGTTAAACCCATCTATGCTGCCAGGTTCATCAACTTCTCCACTGCTGTCATCTCCATGAGTTTCCTCAGCACCCGATTCATCATGGCTATTGGTGCTCTGTGTATAGTGCTTCCTGGGACCAGCATCGTCCTGTGGCTCAGAGTCAATATCTGCCAGATTGGGGCTGGATGCCAGCTCGCTTGCAGATGGGAGCAGCTCTGCTGCATCAGTGTTAGCATAGTGTCAGTCGTGAGCATGCCTTGAAAGCATCTTGTAGCAAGTTGGGCTGCAGTGGCATATTCTGTAATCATTTTCATTCACCCAGGCAGCCCACCGATTTTTGCATGACATATATTCTCTAGAAAAACTGGATGACGGTTATGGTTACTGCAAGGCAAGAATAAGCTCACCTCTGCAGTGCTCTTGTCGACAATGTTGCACCTTAATGCTACAACTCGTAGCCTGAATCACCTAGTGAGGTTCTCTGTGGAAGGTCACGTGAAATCTGTCACGTGATGGCAATCAACCAAGTATATTTTTCTTCAAGCTTGATCATCACATCCAAATCACATCATCTGCTCATCTCTCCAATCATGGACTCTCCAATCATGAACCATGCCATGCCAATTCTCAACTCATCCACACTATGCCAATAATAGATCGGATGAATTCAGCGTGGGTCTTTGGAAATGTTACATATATGGATGTTTTCGGCATCATCCCCAGCATTTGAGATGTCTACTATCACATCAACATAGAGATTGACACCCCAGGAAGCAAGGTATGTATAATATTCACCACAAGTTCTATATTCACTGCATGAAATCAACCAGACCATTGTTTTCCATGTCCATGATGATGTCAACTACCCACCATTGCATCAACAGCTACAGCAAGTTTATGCAGAACATGAAGAATTCACCCAGGTCACTGGAGTTCCACACCCCACACCCCCATGGACTGCTTCCATCTCTGCCTCCTTACTTGCATCGCATTCCCTCCCCTTGTTCCATCCTATCAAGGCTAGTGCCACATCCACATCCTCCATCCTATTGAGCCCTCTGTTCCCTTCCTTCTCTTTCATATCCACTTCTCATGGCTTGGAATGTACTGACTTTGATGCTGCCTGCTGTCTACCCTCTTCCAATCCCAATGATTGTGTGTCTGATTCCAAGCTTGAAGAACTTTGTAGTCCCTCCTCACCTGTGTCAAATGATCCACAAGCTATTTTGATATTCCCTTCCTTTCCCCAAATGGAAGATCACACGTACCCCATACAAGCTCTGCCATGTTCTTTCCTGATCCAGCAGGGCTCTGATGTGCATCTTCCCCCCCACATCCAATTTCTCACACTATCAGAGATTGTCAACTGCAGGCTAGAGGGAGATCATGAGCATGTGAATCCCAGGAAGCGTGCACAGAGAGAAGACTTGGACTGAGAATGGCTACCAAATCCAATTCCAGATGCTTCCTCAGAGCTGTTCATGTGTGCCCAGGTAAAATGTAGGTGCAGGTACCATTAGCCAGCATTCTTTGCACCTCCATCATCAATTTGTAATTCATGGGTTTATAATAACATGGGGCCATGCTAGAGTGCTAGGACAGAAGTTTCAATGCAGTGAGCACTTTGTGTGCTCAGTGCAATGTATGTCATATGACCCAGAGGCAGTGTGATCAATGCCTGTGATCAAAGCACACTGCCACCAGCATACTCACTTTATCAACCATCACCATTGAAGCTATGGCCCCTGCAGCAGTACTAAAGATTCAGAGGCTTGCGAGGCACCCAGTGAGCAGTTTATTACATCTTGTCAAACCTGACACCATCCGAGCAAGCCAGACGCAAGACTGCTCTCAGATGGCTCCTCAAGCTGTGCCCCCTGCTGCCCACCCAGTCACTCAGCAGGCCCAAGCACCAGCTGTTACCTGCCCAGCCACTCAGAAGACCCAAGCTACTGCTCCTACCCACTCACTTGCTCAGAAGGCCCAAGCACGGGCGGCTACCCCTCAAGGAACTCAGAAGACCCAAGCTGTGGCTGCTGTTACAACTCGTCCTAGCCCCTATCCCTTTTTCGGCTTCACCCCTGTCTCACACCTGTGAGAACCGTCTGTACACCTGTACCCCACCCCTAGTCCTCGTCCCTCCTCGCCTAAGGAGGCCGTCACTGTTCCTAACGTGACCCCCTTGCTTGGCCTCTTGACTAGACTTCACTCGGACCCTTCGTCTTCCGTCCTCGCCCTACTCCGAGTTACCTCCTCCGTCCTACCCTCCGCCATAGACCCGTTCCCGTGCCTATCCAGGAACGCCCTACCTCCCCGTCACCTTGGACCTTCACCGGTCACATCTGGGGATCTTCCCCATCACCGTCTTTTGTCCTCGCATCTGCCCAGGATCTTCCCTTGGCCCCCTCGTACGCTTTCTCCTTGTTCTTATTCACCTTGACGTTCTTCATTTACCTTACCACCGGTGCTATCGGCACACCCTTGCCCTAGTCATGTGTCCACCGACGTCATGCTGTAGTATTCCCCTTTGCCCCACTTACGCGTCCCCCACCCTCGCTTATTTCACACCTGGCACTTTAGCTTGCGCATCCTTTTGACGTCCCTGCCCTTTGCCCACACCCTTGGCCCACATTCGGGCTCCTCTTGATTCGTTTACTTATATACCGGACACCTAGTATGACTATTCCCTATCTTCGTCTTGCCTGGTATTCCCCTAGTACCTTGCATCTTGGACCTTGGACCTCCCCTAGCGTTGTAGCACCTGTACTTCGCACCATGTCAATGTCCACCTCTTGATCATCTTCTGCTGCTGTCTGGCGCCCCCGTCAGGACTTCCTCGATCAGAAGATGCTACCAGGCCTACGTCTCCAGCTACCCGGTTGGAACGTAACAGCTGCTGCCTGCCCAGTTGCTCAGATGGCCAAAGCCACATTCGTGCTCCCACTGACTGAGATCCAAGCCCAAGTTCAACAACTACACCCTGCAAAACCTGGTAAGATAGCCAAGGATCATAACAATACACAGCTGGCAAAACCTTGGGTGCTCAAACCCAAGGGCACTGCTGGTTGTTCAGCACTGCTCGAATATAATATCCAGGAGGCCATGGGCCTTGGAAATAACCGGCAGCTCTATAACGCATACTGTGTAGGTCATCTCTATTCATCATCGAGCCTATGCAGACAGGGTTTGCAGGATGCTATGTGTCTACTTGCGATTGAACACCTTGACATCAAAAAGACAATAATGAGTCAAGAGAAATACAATGTTTCATTGGTTCTTGTCAAGGTGAGTCAATCTGTCTACATACTCAAGGGATGAGAATCCTGATTTACAATGGGACATACAGGCACAAAACATATTCCCTTATCTCAAGCAGTTTGTCAATAATTGGCCATTCTATAATCTGGTCATGCAGTACTTGCGAAACTGAATCCAACATGCTCATGCAAAGGAGGAAGAACTCACTGAGCTCCAGCAGATCATCAATCTAGGAGAGATGATGGATGATAAGGGCAATGAAGGTAATGGTGAGAATAAAGGGGACAACGAGAATGGATTCAATCAGGATGTACCAGTGGCAGAGAAAGACAAGCATGATGAGGGTGAACAAGAGTATGAGCACGGGAATGATGAAGAGCATGAAGTAGAAGGTGATGAGGACTCAGCTCCAATGGATGTCAATCTGCAGCTTGAGGCTGATGCAGCAAGCGTGAACACCTCCAATCTGTCAAAGTGCTCACATAGGCAAGATCCTCAAATCGCCCCCTTAGGAAGGGGTAAGCAGATAAAGGTAAGATCAACCTGTGCACATCAGGCAAAGGAGGTCAAAGGAGGGAGTGCCAGACCCCCTTACAAGAAACAACAAGGCAGCCTCCCCCAAGACTCACATCAGGCTGTTGACACTAACCTGCGTGCTGCTGTACCGGTCAACTACAACCACGATGGAGAACATGAAGTGGAGGGTGATGAGGACCAGGCTAAGATGGATGGCAACGTGCTTCCTGAGGATGGTGAACCAAGCACGAGCACCTCCAGGCCATTGAAATGTGCACACAGGCAAGATCCTCCAATGGGCCCTTCAGGAAAGGATAAGAGGACAAAGGTAACATCGAAGTATGCACATCAGGGCAATGAAGGCAGTGCTGGCCCCCCCACAAGAAACAACAAGTTAGCCTACCCCGAGACATGCATCAGGGAGCTGACGTTGACCAAAATGCTGCCATGGCTGCTAACCATGACAACATAAGTTGTGGTCCAGACTTATGAGAGGAACATTCACTGATACCTGCAGGGTGATAAGCCCAAAGGGCTGGTGAATGTCAATGATGTTAACATGCTCCTCAAGGATGAGGTCATCCAGGACATTTGGGAGATCTGCCCCTACCATCAATGTAACAACCCTATTTCTTCAAATTCACCCAAAGCTCTTGCTGCGATGATTAGGCAGGGAGAAGAATTGATCCTCAAGAACGGCACATGAGATACAAGGGCCTTCATCATGCTGTCTGCAGACATTTGCAATGCTGTCAAGCGCTTCAATGAGTATGATGAGAAGATTAAAGAGGTACAACAATGGGGCTGGCCTGTTAGTCCCCAGTGGAATGAGCTTCCTGCGCAGATAATGGCTCTGAAGAACAAGATCCTTGAGCTTGTCCATGACCCATTGGCATGTACTCATGATGTAGTGCACCAGCACTTCCTGGATGACCTGGAGGGGGTTTGTTACGTTCCGACCGGGTAGCCGGGAACGTAGGCCTGGTGGGATCTTCTAGTTGAGGAAGTCCTGACGGGGGCGCCAGACAACAGTAGAAGATCATCGAGGGGATGGGCATTGGATGAGGTGCAAGGTACAGGTGCTACGATGCTAGGGGAAGCCCATAGATACAAGGTACACGGGGGTACCAGGTGCAAGGTACTAGGGGAATACCAGGCAAGACGAAGATAGGGAATAAGCAAGGCAAGGTGTTTGGTATATAAGTATACGAATGAAGAGGAGCCCAAATGTGGGCCAAGGGTGTGGGCAAAGGGCAAGGTCGTCAGAAGGACGCGCAAGCTAAAGTGCCAAGTGTGAAATAAGCGAGGGTGGGGGGGGGCCGTGTAAGCGGGGCAAGGGAAAAGACTACAGCATGACATCGGTGGACGCATGACTAGGGTGGAGGGTGTGCCGATAGCACTGGTGGTAAGGTAAATGAAGAGTAGCAAGGTGAATAAGAACGAAGAGAAAGCATACAAGGGCACCAGGGGAAGATCCTGGGCAGATACGAGGACAAATGACGGTGATGGGGAAGATCCCCAGATGTGACCGGTGAGGGTCCAGGGTGACAGGGGAGTAGGGCGTTCCTGGGTAGATACAGGAATGGATCTATGGCGGAGAGTAGGGTGGAGGGGGTAACTCGGAGTGGGACGGGGACGGATGACGATGAGTCCGAGTGGTGTCTAGTCGTTAGGCCAAGCGAAGGTTTCTCGTTAGGGACGGTGACGGTCTCCTTAGGCGAGGAGGGACGAGGACGAGGGGCAGGGTACAGGTGTACGGACGGTTCTCATAGGTGTGAGATAGGGGTTGAGCCGAAAAAGGGATAGGGGTTAGGCGAGTTGTAACAGGGTTGGTCTGGGCCGAGATTACCAGAAGTTGGGCTGCATGCGAAACGTGCCAATGCTTATGTACCACAATTCATGGCCTGGATAGTGAGTGTTCCTATCTGCCATCTTGGACTTGTGACTGACTGTCCATCACTATGTTAACTGCAGTTATGGCACAAAGGGCAGCATCATGATCAAGGCCACTCTGCTGCACATTGTTGGCATAAATGATCCCCTAGGGAGTTCCCTTGCACCATTGAGCCTCCCATGCTTCACTCACTACTTTCTTGTGCCCTTTGTGGCATCTCATCTAATTATGCAGGACCTCAAATGTGATTCCCGACTTGCTTACCAGATGATGGTCACCAGTGCATCAGTTGGAGATATTCTTTATGCTTACGACAAGGGGCAGTCAGATGATGAACTTGAAGAAGTCATGCAGAACATCAACGCCAAGGGAAAGGTGCTCTGGCCTTTGACTGCAACACCTGCCACCATTGTAGAGAGGGAAGTATCTGATCAAGGAGTGCCCACCATCTTGAGATCATGTTCTAGCTTGGCTGGAGACCCATCTCCTTTGACTTCAACACCTGCCACTGTCAAAATATCCCCTCAGCTTCAAGGTCCGAGTTAGTGATGGAGCAGCCAGCTCTGAGTTCATCAGGCCACAGGAGAGCCAGCAGTGACAGCATAGATGCACACATGCCAAATGGCATTTCTCTTGACAAGGGTGACAATCTTGAATGCCAGCAGGACACCACTCAAATATCCGACTCTCTTTGTAGCCATTCACTCATTTGTTCACCATTATCCTCCTCTCATTTTACTACTATATTGTGGATGTATTCCCTACAATCAATGAAACCATCGCTGGTCAATGATATTCATGGATCCGGGTGTGTATATCTCACTGATATCTGGTGTATCCATTAAATGACTTGATCATTGACAATAAGTGATCACAATGTGTGAAAATGATATGATTTCTCATTGAAATCACTCTCATCAAAGCGATGAATTTCAGTCCCATTTTGCACAAATCATTGAGGCGAGGAGTAGATACAATTCAATGTGTGCACAATGATATCTAATGTAGGTCTACATGAAATAGAACAAAAATTCACATGATGTTCAGCACACGCCCTCCCCACAGTGATGAGAGGTGATAAGATACATTGTCAATGCCAAGTTGGCTCACTGTTACCCATGCTCACGACACACCCTCGCTATGGAGCGAAACTATCAACTGACTCCAATTTTTACTGTAAAATTGGTGGAATCCCCAGACGTGCCATATTCACCAGAGTACTTGCAGCAGCCTCATAGATGGGGTGGTTACCAGACTATGTGAAGGCTTGTGAGAAGAAGTCTGCTCCACTGATCATCCCTTCCACTGCACTCCAACTTGCGACTGGAGATGAATCACGCATACTTACAGACCTTGAGCTTATTCACGACAAACATTGTTGTCAATCTTGACTGTTGGTTTGATACGACATCTCTCAATTCAAAATATCAGGAAGCCTGGTGTGGTGCAAGTCATTTTCGACTACATACTGAAGACCTCACTCTTTGGACTTGCACTAGGCCTTCTGTCTGTGGTGCTGAAGCCAGTCACCCTTTGTGTCTCTCAGTGCCAGGCTATGAGATGTTCACCCATGTTGTGTCCACTTTTGGCATACATGTATTTTTCTATGGTTCATTGCAGAGCAGAGATAATGTTGTCACTTACTGTATAGCAGAAGTGTTATGGTTCGACCTAGGATGGACGACTGTAGACCCGAAAGATAAGAGCTCCTAGTGAGAGGGATGAAGACCGAGATACGGAGGGTGTGAGGGATGCCTAAGGGCAAGGGTGCAGAGGGAAATGAGGATCAGAGGTCCGAAGTTCCAGTTGACTCAGGTCAAGTGCCTTGTTGTCGAGTACAAGGGGTGTGAGGGACTAAGTTGGTCCAGTGACTGACAAAGTTGGATCACGCAAAGGGGAGCTTTCAAGATGTAGATTCGGGTAAGCTAAGCTAGGGTACAGGAATGCTAGCTAACTGTCTTAAGTAGTGTACCCTATGGTGCACGGACCGAGTCAGATGTGGTTAATTATAGGGTGAAGGGGAGAGGGTGCGCATGGTGTCCAAGCGGGGGTACTACAGCAAGAGCATGGGATGGAATGGAACGGAGACAGTAGTCGGAAATGAAGAGCGGAAATGAAAGGGGCGCTGCCCGGGGCAGAGGGGAAGGGTTCGAAAGAGAACCCAGGCTAGGCTGTGTGTTTTTAGAGTTTAAATGAAAAGACACCAATAGAGATTGGTGATGAGTCATGGTACAATGAGTCACGATGAGATGAGTTGAATGAGAAGGCATGGGTGAGAGAAGTGTATTGTAGAGTGGAAAAAGAGTAGGCATACAGGTAAATCGTAACATTACCCCCCTGCTATCCTGTTAGCCACTGGTGAACAGATTTCTAATAGAGGTTGGCTGACCCATGGTAGGGGGAGCCGGTGATGTTTCCCCAGGCAATGTCGTCATAGACATCATTGCTATTGTCATACTGGAGGGTCCGGGGGCATGGGGGCGTGGGTGTGGGACAGCAAGCGGGTGCAGGAGTGGGCCAACAACAAGGACGGGAGGAGGAGTGATGAGGTGGAGGTACTGGGTGAGGTGGGTTGGAAGTGGACGAGGAGGAGAATGTTACATTCCAACCGGGTAGTCGGAGACGTAGGCCTGGTTGCATCTTCTGATCGAGGAAGTCCTGATGGGGGCGCCAGACAGCAGCAGAAGATGATCAAAGGGTGGACATTGGCAAGATGCGAAATACAGGTGCTATAACGCTGAGGTCCAAGGTGCAAGGTACTAGGGGAATACCAGGCAAGACGAAGATAGGGAATAAGTATGCTAAGATGTCCGGTATATAAGTATACGAATGAAGAGGAGCCCGAATGTGGGCCTAGGGTGTGGGCAAAGGGCAGGGTCGTCAAAAGGACGCACAAGCTAAAGTGCCAAGTGTGAAATAAGCGAGGGTGGGGGCCACGTAAGCGGGGTGAAGGGGAAACTACAGCATGACGTTGGTGGACGCATGACTAGGGTAAAGGGGTGTGCCGATAGCACCGAAGGTAAGGTAAATGAAAGTGTACAAGGTGAACAAGAAGAAAGAGAAAGCGTACGAGGGCACCAGGGGGAGATCCTGGGCAGATACGAGGACAAATGACGGTGATGGGGAAGATCCCCAGATGTGACCGGTGAAGGTCCAGGGTGACGGGGAGGAGGGGTGTTCCTGGTTAGGCACGGGAACGGATCTATGGCGGAGAGTAGGACGGAGGAAGTAACTCGGAGTGGGGTGAGGACGGAAGACGAAGAGTCCGAGTGGTGTCGAGTCGTTAGACCAAGCAAGGGAGTCACGTTGGGAACGATGACAGTCTCCTAAAGCCAGGAGGGACGAGGACGAGAGGTGAGGTACAAGTGTATGGACGGTTCTCACAGGTGTGAGACAGGGGTTGAGCCAAAAAAGGGATAGGGGCTAGACGAGTTGTAACAGAGAAAGTGG
Organism: Neoboletus brunneissimus; assembly: GCA_003316195.1. Classification (NCBI taxonomy): domain Eukaryota; kingdom Fungi; phylum Basidiomycota; class Agaricomycetes; order Boletales; family Boletaceae; genus Neoboletus; species Neoboletus brunneissimus. The sequence goes on from QFEL01004393.1 coordinate 14,347, forward strand.
TACAATGTGAGGAAGAAGATGTTGATGAAGTTGATGGAGGGGGGTTGACAAGTCATCGAACCGTGCAACGGGAGCCAGGGTGGCCTGGGGCCCAGCGAAGGCAGTTAGGGCATTGATAGAACTGGCATTCGGGGCAGATATGTCTGAGGCAGTGGCATTCATAACAAGTTTCAGCGTACTAAGGGTGTGATGGGAGTAGTGGTTGGTGTCCTTCATGCCCAGTCCAGTGGGCTTCCACTCATTCAATGAGGCGGATTTCGTCGTCGTTTAGTGGTGAGGAGGATGCAGAGGGGGTAGAGGAGGAAAGGGTAGAAAAGGTGGCAAGTTCAAAAAGGTAACGGTCAATTTCTTTCAGAAAATCGAGCATGCCTAGTTGGAACATGGCGGAGATGAGGTGTCCCTCTAGTTCCTCTGTGATCTGTTCCACCTGTAACTCCATGAGGGCTATGTGGGCGCTAGAGGTAGTGGTGGTTCACAAGGTAAGGAGGGAGAGGCGAGAGTACTGAAGGTACGCTTTGTAGAGGGCCCAGAGGGGGGAACAGAGATCAAGGTGAGTGTTACAACTCGTCCTAGCCCCTATCCCTTTTTCGGCTTCGCCCCTGTCTCACACCTGTG
>QFEL01004411.1:0-25053 GCA_003316195.1 Neoboletus brunneissimus
CTACGCGAGGCTTAGCGAGGACCCTTGGAATCTCGACGGCCATTATTTGGTCACCATAATGGTCCGTTGTGGTCCGCTTAAACTGTAGATGCAGTAGTGTAATCCCACCATTTGAACCGATGGTCCCAGCACGCACGGTACCCGCGTACAAATCCCCATCATAGTAAGAGAAGACAGTGATTTAGTGGAATATCAACTTCATTTAAGTCCCTACCTTGAGCAGGGAGGCTCATCTTTCAATCCCAAAATGATTGACCGCGGCGTGATTGCACCTCGAGACCAGAATTATCACACCCAAAGCGAATGATGATGGTATCTTCAGATGGTCCCCTGGGTCCTGTAGTTTGGTCTCTTAGTCCCATACTTTAAAGTCCCACCGCGGGAGGACATGAGAAATGGAACGATCCCACTGTCGTCGATAAAGTCCGAGGGTGAAACCTGTGACGGCGTGGCATGCATCTCTGAGGCAGTCATGCATGACCATTGTAACTGCCTCAGAGATCCATTTCGGCCAGGTTCACAGCGTAGCTACGCAGTTTCATCAAAAGTGAAACGTTTTTGCAATAATGGCAAGTAAGACCCGGGGTTGACTAGTAGTGCTTATGTATGTCTTCACAAGTGAATGAGAGACCACGAAGTAACTGGTGCGAAGACGGGAAGACTTGTAGGACTAATGTGGATTTGCGGGGGAAAATGACGAGAGGATTCACATGAACATGGGCAAGTTATGCGACGATGGGTAACGCAGATTAGATATGATAGATAGCCGTCGACTCAGGGCAGGCGCCTCGAATATCTCAAAATCGCGCCTGGCGCACTCTCCCCCCTCAGCTCACTCTTTCTTTTCTTCTCTATCCTTCTCTCATCCAACATGGTGCTGTCCAGCGTCCTTGGCTTCCCTCGCATCGGTGCTGCACTCCTCTTGCTCGTGCTTTCCGATCTTCCATTAACATAACCTCACCCAGGTGCAAACCGTGAAGTTAAAAAGGCCGTTGAGGCCTACTGGGCGGGCAAAATCTCCGCAGCTGATCTCCAGAAGGCTGCTGCCGATGTTCGAAAGACTAGCTGGAACAGCCTCAAGGAACGCAACGTTGACTTAATCCCAAGGTTTGTTACTCGTCTCCTTGTTTGGTGTACGTCCTCATTCTTGATCAGTGGAGACTTCACGCTCTACGATCACGTCTTGGATCACTCCGCAGCTTTCAACGTCATCCCAAAGCGCTATGTCGGACTTGGTTTATCCGACCTTGATGTATTCTTTGCGCTGGGTCGTGGACGCCAAGCCGATGGTGTTGATGTTCCTGCCTGTGAAATGAAGAAGTGGTCAGTAACTTGATTTGCTCTACTTTGTTGCTACGCTCAGTCTCCACTACCTCGTAGGTTCGACTCCAACTACCACTATGTTGTCCCAGAGCTCTCGGAGGACACCGACTTCAAGTTGTTGTATAACAAAGCCCTTCAGGAGTATCACGAAGCCAAAGGACTGGGAGTCACTACTCGTCCAGTAATTTTAGGACCAATTTCTTACCTCGTCCTCGGAAAGGCTGCCAAGGAAGCATCTGCTAACTTCCAGCCTATCTCCTTACTCCCCAAGATCTTGCCTATCTACAAACAGTTGTTGTCGGAGCTCAAGGCTGCTGGTGTTGGCTCGGTCCAGGTTGATGAACCGATCCTTGTTCTTGACAAAGCCTCGGGTCTTGACAATCAGTATGCCACCGCATACGCTGAACTAGTCTCTGTCGCTCCTCAGATTATTTTGACGACCTACTTCGCTCGTCTGGATTCCAATGTCAACTTTATTGCCAAGCTTCCTGTCGCTGGTCTCCACATTGACCTGGCCCGCGCACCAGGACAGCTTGATGCTGTTTTGGCGGCGGTCAAATCTACCCAAATCGTTCTCTCTCTTGGCGTCGTTTCCGGGAGAAATATATGGAAGTCCGACTTTGCGGCCGCAATCAAGCTCGGCCAGAAGGCCATTGACGCCCTTGGACAAGATCGCGTCATCATTGGGACATCGTCTTCTCTTTTGCACACCCCCGTAACCTTGGCCAACGAGAAGCGATTGACTGCACAGCAAAAGGATTGGTTCTCCTTTGCGTTGGAAAAGGCTGTGGAAGTCGCGACCATCGCTGCCGTCCTTTCTGGTTCCCAGGACCCACAGGTAGCAGCTGCTCTGGAGGCGAACAGAATTTCTATTGCTAAGCGTCGTGAATTCGAGCGTACATCCGATGACGCTGTCCGCAAGCGTGTTGCTGCCATCACACCTGATATGTACCACCGCAAGAGTCTGTTCGCCACTCGCAAGGACAGTCAGGCCAAGAGACTTCAGCTGCCTAAGTTCCCCACAACCACCATAGGTTCTTTCCCTGTGAGTATTTTTATCCTCCACGACTGAGATTACGTCTTTCTGACGAGTTCCCCATAGCAAACCAAGGAGATCCGTACAGCCCGTGCCAGGCTCGGCAAGGGCGAGATCACTGAGGCTGAGTATGAAGATTTTATCAAAAAGGAGATAGAACTCGTCGTCCGCTTCCAGGAGAAGGTCGGACTTGACATTCTCGTTCATGGCGAACCGGAGAGAAATGACATGGTCCAATACTTCGGTGAACAATTACACGGTTTTGCCTTTACGCAGAATGGATGGGTCCAGTCATACGGTTCTCGGTAAGTGGTCCGACTTGCATTGTTAGCTTGGCCTGATGGACTCCTTGCAGCTACGTCCGACCTCCGATCATCGTCTCCGATGTCAGCCGTCCCAAATCTATAACCGTGAAATGGAGCAGTTACGCACAAAGTATCACCAAGAAACCCATGAAGGGTATGCTTACTGGTCCCGTCACAATCTTGAACTGGTCATTCCCCCGCGAAGACGTACCACGCAAGCTGCAATCTCAGCAATTAGCATTGGCACTTCGTGACGAAGTCGTCGATCTCGAGGCTGCTGGTATTGCTGCCATTCAAGTTGATGAGCCAGCCATCCGTGAGGGTGTGAGTTGGTTTGAAAGTTAAACACGCGACTTGCCTGACAATCTATACTAGTTGCCTCTTCGTAGCTCTGACTGGGACGAGTACCTGGAATGGGCGGTTGACACCTTTAAGCTCGCTACAGCTGGTGTCCGTGATGACACTCAGACTCACTCCCACTTCTGCTACTCCGACTTCGGCGATATTTTCCCGTCTATTAAACGTCTTGACGCCGATGTCATTTCTATCGAGTTCTCGAAGAGCGACATGAAGTTGTTGCAAACCTTCAAGCAGTATGGTTACTCCAACCAGATCGGTCCTGGTGTCTACGACATCCACTCTCCACGTGTTCCCAGCGAACAAGAGATCAAAGACCGTCTCAAGGCCACCCTTAGCATTATTCCCGATGATTTAACGTTCGTCAATCCCGACTGTGGTCTGAAGACACGGGGTTGGAAAGAGACTGAAGGTCACCATTCCGTTCATTTACACCTCAAAAGTAGACTGATTTTTCTTCGCAGCTTCTTTGACTAACCTGGTCGCTGCTGCTCGCTGGGCCCGTGCGAATGCTTAATTTTCCATCACCGCGCTTCAACAGCGCCCATGAAGTGGTTAATTTATCAGAGCCTTCTTGCGTTAGGGGGTTTTGCACTTGACCTTGGGTAGTTGTGTTGCGATTATATCATGTCCGGTCCGGTGGGTGCATCGAGAGACGGATGCTGCTTTGTGGGCACGTCGGTGTCTCTTCAGGAGGCAGGAACTTGACGCGGTTTTGAGCGTAGTAGCCGGATTTCAACAATCCTTAATTGTAGTGTATTTTGGCCTCAATCCAAGCATGTAAATTTCCCCAGTTAAAGACACTTATCGGTTGTGTCAGCGGGTTTGATTCCTTTACAATTGAAGTTTGTTTCTGGCTTACAGCAGGATCGAGGACATGAAATTGGGTCAAGGATGTGGGCTCCGGGGAAGAATGCCATATCAATCGAATGTTGTCAGCTCTACTGCAGATGAAGGCGGCAAATATCTAGATGATACTACTAAGTGCCATGAAGTATACTACATCCTCAAGTGAAACGAATGGAATTTATGCAATATGATAGCTGTGCAAGATACTATGCAGAACGTTCGGTGTCAGTCGAGTCCAATGTGTAGATATAAGTATGCTAATGTTAGGAAGCATCAATCAGTGATCGTTAATCAATTCACTATGCACAGTCGAGCCTCGCATATTCGCTAGGTTATCTCCTGACGAGCGATGCTCCTCCTGCTAGGCAACCCTAGGTCAAAGCGAAGCAACGCGGAGAAAAAAGGAACTCACACTCAGGACGTTACGGGCCTCGTTCTTTCCACGGGCGAACATACTGAGCAATCTTGGTCGGCTCTGTTGACGCTTTCTACCCAGCTCTTCTTGTTCAGGTGGATCTAGTTTTCCGGCTTCTGGTTCATCCACGAGCGGCGTCCCCGTCAAGCTATTGCCAAAGACAAGGATATTGGGGGCACCGCCACTTGAAGACGATCTTCGTAATGCATGGTCCCGTATCGTGGCGTCAGTAACATTCTTCTTCCCCCGAAGAATAAACTTCTTGGACGAGGGGTGGGAGTCATTCTGCGGAGCGTTTTTGGATGGAATTAGTTTCGTTTTCGAGAAAAGTTCACGAGCGACGGGGAGGACTGGGACGAGTGGTTGGTGGAAGGCCATGCGGACCCAACCTTTCCAAGTAAGGTCGCTGGGTAAGAATTGATCGACCAGTTCTTCAAACTACGACAAATGGATAAGCAATCATGCAAGGTAGAGAAAGACCCATACACTCCGAGTCTGATTGCGGAACTCCAATGTATGGGTACGAATCCGTGCATCGTGGCACTCAAAGGACTCCGCCTTCATTATACTCAACAGGAGTTCGATGCTTGTTGAAGAATTGAACCAAAGCAAATCAAAATTGCTATGTCACCGACCTCGAGATTTTCACTAGAATGAAGGTTTTCTGAGAAGAACGTGTTTTCATTTCCACAGCGTCATCTTTTCCAGGTTGGTCTTCTCGATTGGCCTTCCTGATACTCCGGGAATCCTCGATGACATTCAAATCTGGTGTCGCAGCTTGGCCAAAGGAGGTTTCGACGGGTGTCTTGGTGGATTCAGCAGCCGCGCCACGCAAATCGGTGAATGATCGAGAGGATCCCAGTTTTCTCAGACCTGGTGCAAGCCTGTTCGAATCCAATGATCGGCGCGGTTTTTGCAACAACAGGGCTGACTCCAGGGAAGATCTGGGAAGAGGCTGTTCCGAAGGACGATGGGATTCAGGTAAATTACGAATCGTATCCGTCTGATTCCTCCCCCGCCGAGCTGGCCAGACATATTCCATGATGCGCTGGCCAAGGCGAGCATCGAGCTGTAGACGAATAGGATGGAAGTCGAGTTGGAACTTCTCATAAATTGTAATCCCGCCAACAGGTGCAAGTATCGCCCAATCAGCGTCGAGGAAAAGATCTCTCTGCCCATACAATCAGAGACGTTCAAAATACTCAAGAGTGAAAAATACCTTGTAAAGTGGGTGATTAGAAGGCTCGTCGTATTTTGAGACAATTTCTGTCCAAACTGCATTCGGAGACCCATCGAAAGCCTGCAGGTCACTAACTGTCAAGCGGTTGACGGTGGAACTATCCTGTTTGCTCAACCAGGAAAAGTCTATATTGCGCACAGCAAGCTTCGCAAGCAGGTCCCGATTATCGTCCAGCATCCTCCAGGATATTTCTGACGAGGAGGCTTGTAGAAGAAGAGCGGATTTATGGTCTGAACGACCATCAGACCTGCTCTGAGCCAACCGGATCGCGTCAAAAATCAGGTTAAGCTCTTCCACTAGCAGGAAGATGTGAGCTTTGAGGTTGAGGATCTGCAACATTGTCTGGGGACGGTTATCCTGCATTTGGCGACTGACATCGTTATGCGTCTCGAGCACGCTCCTGAGGCGACTCTGAAGATCGGAGACGACGCTGGCAGCAGACCTTAAATCCGTGAAGTCATACGCGAAGAGCAGTGTTTCCAACTTTTCCAGCCGTGCCTTATGCGCGACGTCTGAAAACAGGACCAGATGCGTGATAATGTTGGAAATAAACTGGAAATGTCGATCGTTTGCCGATACCGTAAAGCGGGGAACATGGACTTTCACCAAGTCCTGATTTCCGAAAAGTCAGAAACGAGTACCAGAACTGTGTTGAACACTTAACAGTGTCGTTCTGCAGGTGTGCCTGCCTTCCTGTGTGTGTGTGCTCCGACTTCGAATAGACGGCGGAAGTCACATTATTACGAAGTCTGAGTCGATTAAACCGGTCATATAAGCAGTTAGCATTGGTTTGAGGAACGATGCGGTCGAAGGAATTGCTCTCGCAACGATAATCAAGTAACACCTCCAGAGGAACTGAACCGCTGTCGTATGGATCGGAGTCAGTTGGGCAGAAGGTCTGGAGACCATCCAATGACATGTAGTTCCTTTACGGATACTGAGAATCAGCCAAGCTTTCTTCGTACGAAAATCGAGTACCTGTGCATAATATGGCCACTGATCGGATCTTCCAAATTAGATGCATCCATTATTTTGAACACTTGCAACTTTGCCTGTACTGCGGCAAGGATCACAACCGAATCCGTATCAACGTTGGGCGAGTGCTCAGTGCTCCGCAAAATGATTTGAGGCTTCAACAAGAGGCAGAAGTACCTCTTCCGAAGAACAACACCGTCTTCCCATCCTTCTAAAGGTTTGACCTCGACTGGATCAGAGGCAACGTCTGTTTGAATGTCCAGTGACGTGCTACCTCGTCCTCCGGCCAACATTTTGCGCAAGGCGGAGGCGGCCGCTTGTGCGGCACCAGCGGAAGCCTTGGACTTCTCGGTGCTGTGACCAGCTATCTGACGAACCATGGCTTCGGCTTGGTCTCGGATAAATTTGACAGCACTATCAATCGTAATCAGTATAGAGAAGTTATACAGCTGTAGTCGCCTACCGAGTCGCCATGTGATACTCATACCCACGGCGGGCTTTGGAGCAATTGTAATACCGCATCAACACCTATCAAGATGATAAGGTCTCGTACCCCTGGACGAGGGCAAAACTTACATCGCGAACAGCGTTGCACATGAAGAGGTTTGGGGAATGCACCTGATAGACATTCTCAAAATCGGCCCACTCATCAGCGGAGACCATTTCAGCTGGCATATAATAACTCTCGACATTACTCTTACGTGCACCCTCCGGGCATTGGTCTACTGCTTTTAGATGGTTAATATAATCTCGGAGAAGGGTGACCATTTTAGCTAATGAATATTGCCTCTGAAACATGAATCAGTGACATCTTTTACGTCTTCCACGATCAAAGCGTACCTGTACAGGTTGAGCTGCTTTGACTTCCTCCTTGACCATATGTTGCAACGTTACGATTCGCTGTTCCGCAAGGGAAATTTCTACTTGTAGGACGGCTGGGAAAACAAAAATGAGAGATCGGAGTTATATCGATACTGAAAGGTGACGGAGATTCTTACAGGGTTCACTCCCAATCAAACATGTATGAGTATCTTCATCGCCAAATTTACTGTTTTCCGTTTGGATTTCGGTAACATGTGAGTTCTTCTTGAGATATGTCACCTTGGGGCAGGAAAGTACAGGGAATAACTGTATTTCTGGAAGATTGTGCGCAGGCGACCAATCCGTTTCAACGAAGTCATCACTGTCGAGCCACGAAGGAGGAATTTCCGAACTTGAACAAGCTTGGTCCTTATTGTTGTTGTCGGGGTTGGTGGACAGAGGTACAGATTTTTTAAGAGGTTCCGGGAAAACGGCCAACATAGCACGAAGGTCCACATCCTTGAGGACAACCTCGGCAGCGTAGAATGGCTTATGTCGCACGACCTGAATGCTGTCAGGGACTTTACCCGGCGCAATCGTTTCCTGGTCCCTTTGGTGCATGTCGGCTTGGAAGTGGCTGACTTTAGCTTTTAAGCCCACAATGGTTGTGGTCCCATCCTCCCATGACTCTCTACTGTCATCGATGTACGCATGCGTTATGAACAAGTCTGGTACTGAAATTCGATATTTGAGTGTCGCTAGGTGGCGTGCAAACTTTGGCGATAGTCTCTTCCGAGGGTAAAGGGAACCCTGTCTGATGGGTAAGGATAGCCCATTATCAAATAGCCCCCACCACGACCAGAAGCTAGCAAACGCCTTCGGGGTGAGGTGAAAACTGCTGGGTTGAGGATCGGAGCGGGTTGATCCTTGTCGAAGAGCTGAAGTTATTGAAACCGAAAGGTGGATGAAGTTTGACCGGAAACCGTGATAAGAATCGTGATCAACCTGTGCTTGTTTGAACCAATTGGTAAGAGTTGTAGAAGGAAACTCACCTGCCGCTCTGAAGGATCTATTTTCACCAGCTGTACAGTGTAATGTGGTCGGAAATGGAAAAGTCGACAGTCACGGTCAAAGGGAGAACCTGTGCACTTTCTACATTCAAGTTTACTGCACGTGCGCTCGAACACAGCTCCTACGCCAAAGCGAACCCCAGAGCACAGGTTGGCGCACATCTTGACCCAATCATTCCTTGCAACAATGTGTCCCTGGGCGTGAATGCCCCCAGAGCCAGTCACTGACTCGAAGCTAATAAAGCTATAACTCGTATTAGAGAGGTGGCAATATTAACTCACTTTGGTATCAATATGGACATGGAGTCGCTAGTAACCTGCACGAGCTCCCGATCCCCGTTTCGAGAACCGATATTGATCTGTGGTTCACCTTGCCAACAAAGAACAAAACCGGCACCATCATTATCCAAGATATACGGATCGCGATTGCCTAACAAGGTGTAAACACTTGCGAGCAAATATTTCGACTATTTCCTACCTTTCATGTATAAGCGGACTTCTTCTTTAAACGAAATCTCAACTGTCCAGTGGAAAATTAACCTTAACTGAGGAACTCGTCAGCCAGGTCATCCTGTAACAAGAAATATTCTTACCTTGTCCCAAAATCCTATATGTGGAGATAAATCTCGAGTCTCAGGAGTCAAGCTATCTAGAACCCTAACGACATCTTGGATTGCCGGACTGTAGCTAACGCCCCAGGCAAATGCGGTTGTCTGATCCGTCAGGACTGACACAAGTGGCCGAGCGTATGTCTTCACCGGCATGAGGGTCTTTGGGACGTGAACTACGAGAGAGTGACTGTGCGCGAAATCATCCTCGAGACGATCCACGGAGCAAGGGATCCAATCAACCGACTGAGGAGAACCCATTTCCTCAGCGATAACAAGGTTGGAATCAAAAACAAGTGAAGGAGATCCGCTATTACCAGATCTGGAAGGAATATAAAGCAGCGGTAAAGGATAGTCACGGAGTGAAACCTGAACGGCTGTAAGGGAGATATTGAGGTGCATGGGGATAAGCAAAGAGTAGCATGTCTCGCGGGGAAGCCCATTCCCTTGTTCGTGCAGAAATGAGGCTATGTGTCCAAGGGGAAAGGTGGGTTGTTGAAGGTGTAGATGAAAACCTGATAGAATAATGCGAAGCAGTGGAGGGACGCGTAAGGTTTTTGCAGGCTTGACGAGATCCGGAGCTTTCGTGGGACGTTTTAGTGGTATTGAGCCATGAAGTTCGCGATGAACAAATTCTTCCTGAGCCATTCGTTCTCGAGTGTGTTGGCGATGTCTGGTTGTCCAATCTAGACTGTGTGCGAGATTCAAACGCTGACGGGCATCTTGGATAGAGACTGAATGTTCCCTGCCAAACTGATAGTCCGTGTTCACGACTGAGTTATCCGCAGTTGCAAGGTTTCCCGACGTGACCGCCATCGCCTTTGCGTCGAAAGCCTCTTCCCGGTGAAGCCTAGCTTTTGCTGCAGCGAGACCAACCCTGAAATTAAATCCCAATTGACTTTCAAAGGGGTCATCTGCGGCCTCGAAGCAAAATATTCGACAATTGAAGGTGATATCGGGTACGAGTTTCGCAGACTCCGCCCCTGGTGCGGGGAGAGGAGAAAATTTAGCGCTTTGGACTACATGGACTAGATGTTTAATCGCCTTGATGGTGACCACCACAGCTAGCTGAAGCTCAGCGAAAACATAGCCAGAGGGGATGCGGATCCGTAAGCTATCGCTGTCGACCAGAAGCGGTCCCTTCAAGGACGGAGCAAGTGACAAGGTGCATCTGTGTAAACGGCCGAGTTCCTCCCAAGTTCCCCCTGGTACTGATAACCCAACGACCGGCTGTCGTTGATTGACCGGGACCCATACAAGCAACGAATTGACAGAACAGCAAGCATCATGAGGAGTGAGCGTTACATTGAGATAATTAACCCGTGCGACCGCAGTTTCGTCCATAAACCGCAAACGCATTCGAATAGCTTTGACTGTGCCGTGGACATTCAGTATAGTGGATAGCGTAGAATGTGGCGGACATTCTGGCACCCTTGATGAGGTTGCACATTGCTGGAGGGTTTGGACTGTCTGTAGTGCAAGGAGAGTTGAATATATTAGACCAAGTTCAAAGTGTGTCAGTGTGTCGTCCACACTAAACGTGACATCATATGCAGCTCCTGCGGAGTCCATAGGGGTGTTCGGGGTGAATTTGACGTCCACGCTAACACCTTTGATTGAGAGGAACTGTTTGGTATGCAGGAGGGGGCTGTCTCTCTCTGTGATATACGGGTCATCCATGGAGAATTCATCTGCGGCCGCAGCGCGCGTGGTCGTGTTCCAGAGCATGAGTTTTCCAACGATCACATGTGTGCCAGAAGTCTCGAAAATCCTCTCTAGGAGGGCCGCATCGCCAAGTTGATCGACCGGCAGGGACAATTTTGCTCTGATTTGAGAGTATGGCGGAGAGGATGGGAGAGCGTGCCTGTGCTCCATGTTTAGAGAACAATACCGCAGTGAAAAACCTGTGCTGAATGCGATTCCGCGCGTGATGTCCTTGTCCATGTCGGGGTTGATGTCAGAACCTGTAACGAATAGGACGAATCGCGCGACGGAAAACGAGAGGGCGTAGCCCAGGGATGGCATTGAGGAGCGGGGGGGTCTTGCCCGTGAGGAAGGCCAACGGGCGGAAAGCAGTGAGAGCAGCACACTCAGAACTCTGAGTCTTTCAGGGTGCCATAACTCCACCATCCCAGCCTCCGTGCAGCAATGGAGATCGACGAATATGGTGCGGGTGTTCAGTGTGGCGCACACAGATTGATCTTCATCATTTGCCTTTCCGAGTCCCGCCAACATTCCATTAACCTCCACAGCCTCCATAGAGAATATGGTTTCACTGCTCGTGCATTCTGAACCCCACCTAGACATACGTCGGGTAGCGACATTTGAGGGATGAGTGCGTAGTCGCAAGAAAAGCGGGCACAAGAAGAAGGTGAAAGGACAGGTCAGGCGGAACGGGAGATCCCCGTCAAGCGGGAGGTGCTGAGTCGAAGTTGCTCCTATGTGCAAATTGGAGGAGGAAGTAAAGACCATCCCTTCAGTTTCCAGTTCTACTGAGAATGGCCCCTCGACCCCAAGAACATCGTTAAAGATAACGCGTACAGAAACGCACCCTGCCCTCACATTCACAGCGATTCGGGGAATCGGCGAGATGACAGTTGGCAAAAGGGGCTCCGATTCTCCGCGTGGTACGTGTTCAGGAGAGCTGAGTTCCGAGATTAGATTGAACAACGCGTCATGCTGGTCTGCGAATGACAGAGAAGCGATCTGAACCTCAAGGAGCAAGGATGGTAGCCTGGCATCACAGCAAGGAGAAGGATCAGGAGATGACATTGATGGCCAATCTGATAGCGTAGCGTCGACCGAGGTGGGACCGACGGATAAAATGGGAGGGTTGGACTGAGCCACCCCACCCGGCCTACGCAAGGAAACGCCCTGGAGTTCTAGGTGAAATAAGAATGCCCGCGATATGACGGACAATTCCTTTCCTAGCCAAGCACAATGGGCGGGGTTCATTGTTGAATTACTGGGTTCACAATAGCAGGACGCTGCCTTGAAGACAACGTTGAACTTGTGGCGACCAATCTTCTGTGATACTGTAATAGAATCCAGATCAAGGCGGACAGACGCGACAAGTTCGAGAGGCTTGAACACCGGCCATTTAGTACATACACCTAGATGAACACTGCAGTATGCACCTTTATATTTTGCTTCCTCCGCCTTGCCATGACTTGAACACGACGCTCTGAAGCTATAGAAGACTTGGCAATGTCAGCAGGCTACAATGAGTTCCACGCAAGTACTCACTACGCTAAAGGGACTCTTTAACCACGGAGAGGTAGTTGTACTGAGAGAGATAGGAGGCGGGACGGGGTTGTTCTCAGTCGCAATCTTGAAGCACGATAACCAACGCTGAAGATTGTCGGCGTCCACATGAATGGTTTCAATCTTGACTTGATTGTGAACGCTGCATGGCTCAATGGTACCGTCTCTTGGGCTAAAGCGGGCCGAACCACTGACAAGAAACGACCCGGGAGAGCGTAGGATTGTCCCGCTCTCGGATATGCCTGTATTTCGGGTCAGTACCACCTATACAAATCATCTATTCAACATACCCATCCGTACCAGACCATCTGACGGGATGAAACCGTGAACGTGTCGTACTACAAGATAATACGAGATGGAACCGGTCATTCGTCCTAATGTATCATTCCAAGTGCGGGTCCAAGCACGTTGGAACCCATTGGAAAGACGAGACTTCCAAGCGCCCATTGCAAGGGCTCGTGCGCTCAATGCATGGTTGCTGGGAGGAACATAGTCTCCGATTGGGTGAGACTGAGGGCTCTGGGCGAAGGAAACATGACCCTTGAACGCAACGTTCTGTACAATGAACTGGACTTGAGGGGAGCCAACGTATGAGACAACTGCTCGATCGATTTCTACTTGGACTGTTTCCATAAGCCTTGGGATGAAACGAATGACTTGCTGCAGCATTGCAGTTACGACGAAGCGAATGACCGGACGAATCGCAGGATCAAATATAACGTACAGACTTGACATCACGGACCATAAGTGGAGTGCCAGAGGAGATGGTGAAAGGTTCGCGAGTGTGAGTCCGCGTTTATGGGTCGGGCGCGGTGGAGATGGACGAGGGGCTGGAGGGGGTTCGATCTCTAATGTAAAGCCTTCAATCCTGAAGGATAGTCTTCTGGGCCCATCATCTTCGGAACAACGATAGGAATATACAAAACGATCAATTCGCCAGGTCCGGCTGCCTTTGCGAAAGTATAGACCGCGAATGGAGCGCAAGCTGACGCTCCGGACCCGAATATGGCTGGAGCAGCGCATAAGGACATAAGGCGCGAGGTAAACACGAGTAATGTATAAGAATAAAAGCACGCCAAGAAGCCAACAGGCGAGTAAGATCCAGGAGGACGTATTTGTCGGCCATTGGAGCAACAATAGCAAGCCAATAGCAAGACTGGCTGAGAGCAACGGCGAACGGAATTGAATGGACGGCATTGCTAGAGGGTAGTTAAAGCGCGTGGTGAACTTCAAACCGCGCCCCAGAGTAATGTAGAGAAAGGAGTGTTGGAAGGGTGGTGAATGGAGTCGAGGTGCAACTTCAAAGCTTCACGTCTCAGACGACTAAGCGCGGTCCGAACACACGTGATCCAGATAGAACAAGAGAAAGACATGTAGTGCAATGCAGCATATCATAGTTTTACATAGCACACAGCATCATATCTTTCCCGCAGAGTAAAAGTCGCAGTCTCAAAACACCAACTGATGAGGGTACTGGCCCTTTGTAAGACCGAAACTGGCTTTCAGGTACTTGGCCAGGTTCTCCTGCTTCTGAATAGCCGTGATGACAGCCTTGTCAACCTCCTTCTGGTCAGCCGACTTGGATTCTGGGAAAGGCTCTTTTGGTTTAGGCTTGCCCTCCTCAAAGAATTCCGCTTCTGCAGAAGATGCACCCTTCACCACAGCCTTGGCGAAGTATGCGTCGTTGATCTTGGAGTCGACCTACCGCGACGATCAAATCAACACGTCGATACGCTGTATTTGCTGGCAGTTCTGCAAGGCACCCACCTCGAAGCCTTCCAGGTCGACTTTCGTTGATGTAGCGATGACATACGCTTGGTTCACCCTCCGTAGGGGGACACCGTTGATCTTGTAGGGACCCGTCACCAACAACAACCCGCTCTCCAGCTGCTTCAAGAAGACTACCCTTTTCCCCCTGAACCGGCCAGCAAGCACGATGAGGACGGAGCCTGGAACGATAGATGACCGGAGCTTGGCAGGTTTGGGCGATTTACGGCTTTTCTTTGGTTGACGAACGTCGTCTGCGGGGTAGTAGCGGGGTGCCTTTGACGTAGGGACGAGACGGGTGCTGCCATTCTTCTCGCCGCCAACCTGGACCTCTTTGGTTGCAGGAGCTTCTGGCTCGGAATTTTTGAGGCCCTTCAGACCACGGCGAGCAACGGCCTGGGGGCGCCGTGCGGGGATGCCGGGTGCGAGTTGTTTGCTACGGGCCATCTGAAGACGCGGGTGTCAGCAGAGGAAACGTCGAGACATCCAAAGTGCAAACGAGACATCCAACGGAAATAATCCTTCCACCAACTGAAGTGTGCATGTGATGCACGGGTATGTCGGATCTGATCTGTCTCTCTGGCCTGAACGAAATCGCACTCACTGGTCGTTAGTCTTGAGGATTTCTGTTGTCGAGGACGTCGATCGCCACGGTGAGGGTATACACCCATGGATGGTGTGTCGGAGTTTAATATGTGGGAACTATATTCCCGATATATCCCAATCTAGTTGTGAGTCCGTCAAGTTAGTGACCCTAGTATTGAGTAGTACTTGTTGGCCCTGATATACCGCCTCAACGATACCCACTTCATAATTATGTCTGCCAACGGAACTTTGGAAGGTGTGAAAAGTTTAGCGCTACTCACACACTCCGCCCTCAACTCACTGAAAGATTCCCGCATGGTCATCTGGTTTGACATCGACAACACCCTCTATTCTGCTAGTACCAAGATATCGCATGCGATGGGCGAACGGATCCATGGTGTGTTCGCTCACAATAGATTCAAACTATTCTTGATGGTATTTTTTGGAGCATACTTCGTCTCCCTGGGCCTCGATGAAGACAAAGCGTCGGAATTGCATCACAAGTACTACACACAATATGGACTTGCTTTACGCGGCCTCACGCGGCACCACGACATAGGTAGTTGCCTCAAATAGCAGCATTTTACTTGTGATGACAGACGTCGTGCTACTCAGATCCCCTTGATTTTGATCAGAAATGTGATGGCACCCTCCCTTTGGAGGAGTGCATCAAACCGGACCCAAAGTTGAGGAAACTGTTCGAAGACCTAGACAGGACAAAGGTGCGCGTCTGGGCCCTGACCAATGCATACAAAAACGTATGTCCTAAACCGAGAGTTGGAATGAGTCCTAACAATTATACCAGCATGCCAATCGCGTGCTCAGGATCTTGAATGTCCAAGATCAAATAGAAGGACTTGTCTACTGCGACTACGGGCAACCTTACTTTACTTGCAAGCCAGAACCGGAGTACTTTCACAACGTAAGGATTTACCCCAAATTTTCTTTGACTTCGAAACTGACCTTTGGTTACTACTTTGATAGGCAATGAAGATTGCTAATATTTCCGATCCCTCAAAGTGCTTATTCATAGATGACAGTAAGCTAAATGTGATTGCTGCCAAAAAGCTAGGGTGGGGCCGATGCGTACACTTCCACGAAACTGGATTAGACGTCGTGGAAGGGGGGAAGAAGAAGACATTAGGAATCGATGGTGACTCAGCTGCAGATGTGGAAGGGATTGCAGTTGTCAATGATTTAGAAGAGCTTAGAATGATATGGCCCGATGTTTTCTCCAGCTGATGGTACGTTGATGTAAATATCCAGATGTAGTTATGTACAAGAAGACGTGTTCAGAATAACATGACGGCTACGACTTGAGATGCTTCATTCACTTCCAATATTACCCCGTCGTAACTGTACAGTCCTGCACGAATGTGTGAACAAGCCCTTGATAACAGGTTACAAATCTTACTTGAGGTGGCACTCGCCAGCGTAATGTTATCCTCGTATTCAGTACGATCGTGCACCATAGATGGTGGAGGATCCCTCGGACTGAGGAAGTGACTGATTGCTTCAAACTGAGATACTTAATAGACTGGAAGATGAGAGAGATCGGATCCCTCACTTTGTCTGTGAAGCGCATCCTTGGAGGTGAATCTGGCCCAATTGAATTACATTTTGAGTAAGCGCAAGACGCCACTGACCATCTTCGTCATCCTCTGGTTTTCCCTCCAGTTCCCATGGACAGCGTTTATATTGTTGGAATAAAGGGGAACCCGGCTTAGAACGAACCAACTTAACTTGAGAAAACAAAAACCAAAGCTCGGTGCTCACCACGTTGGAGTGTAGTATGATCTTGCGTACTAGGTGAGTTTGACCGGAAATTAGGAAGTCGACACCATGACTAAAATAATTGTAAAAGTCTGATGACCGTTACAAGACGCCATCCGTCGAAAACACATGATGCACGACTCACAATCTGTACTCTGGCTCTCGTCTTCAACCTGCGGGTTGGGTGAATGAATTGCCATTCGCTCGTCATCTTTATAATATATTCTCGATGGTGTTCCCAGATCAATATTGAGATCCTGTGCAGTTGTTTCACCTAAGCGGATGTGGAGAGACAAGGTAGAGGAACCAGAAGGGCCATAGAAGTGGAGGACAACCCCATTGTTAATCTGTAAATGCAGGATAGAAAGGACAATGACATGCGAACGTGATTCATTCCTACCTTGACAATAGCTCGCGAGATATCCCCGTACATCACCGGACAAAGAGTTACCTCGTCGAGAGGATCACGCCCCCCATCCTGTGCATCCTTCTGTGTGACAATGATACGCTTGACCTCTTTCGATCTGTTGTCTGCAATTGGATGGGACGGGCTGCCCTTGAGGCCTTCACTGATTGCATCATCATCAAAACTGAACCAGACACCTGGATACCTCAGCTCGTCTCCTGGATACGTTGGGCCGAAGATTCGGCTAATCTGGATCTTTACTAGTGGCTCCTCTCCAGAACATATGACGGTATCTTTGTATCGCAGCGCTATTGAAGGATGAGGATCCCTTGGGTTTCGCAAGCAAATTGTGTGGAGTCGCTGATGATAAGCGGAGAAGAGCAGATCAAAGTACGGACGTAGATGGAGTATTATTGGGGTTGTGGACGCATTTTCTGGGTCGAATTTGACCTCTACTTGCGGGAACAGATGCTGGAGCGTTCGTAGGGTGGAAACGACTGACCAGAGAGACGAACCTAGGGGTACTGCATCAGGTGGAACTGCAGGCTTGGCAAGAACACAACCATGGACCTAGTTCAAACATGCCTATTCCTGATCCCGGTCTTATATCGAGGTCCAGAGTCGAGAACATGATCAACGTTGCGTATCGTCTATCTCGCCGGTGACACAGGCTCTAAGCAAGACTTGGCCCGATTCAGTGCTAGTGCCTTCGCGTCTCGAGTCACGTGACTGCATCCCGCGACGCGATTACCCGGAAAACTTGAATAATATTCAAGGACGTATCCAATTTTTGCCAGGTATTCCATGGGCCGAGCGTGACCTCCTAACGCTTGTCGTCCTCCGCCGCGCTCGACACTATGGCTGATGTACACCAGCGAATCATCATCAAGGTTCGATGCGTCTCTACGTCCCCGAACGCTCCAATCATCTTTTCCAGGTCTTCCGCAAGTACAGTCACTCACTTGGGCCCGAAGCCTTACAGTTCCTGGAGGAGATCCTTGACCGTCACGAAATTGCGGACGAAGAAATCGAGTTTTCCATCGAGACAATCGCCAGAGAGTATAATAAGCAAGATGGTGAGGTATCTCGCTTTCATGTTCGGGTGTGTTCCTGAGTGTCTCGTACAGACGCTGTCATGAAGGTATCTCTATCTATTCTCCAGAGAGTATACGAAGCACTCCAAGATCAAGGCTCCGGTAATCGTGCTGAAGCCGAGTTACTTGATCCCGAAAACCATCTATATGTGGTTGACGCTTTCGAAATGCCAGCCTGGAACTGGTCACACGAACGAGGGACTTTCGAAAGGTATGCCTCTCGCCGTGTTCTCCATTCTATCACCATAAGGTTCAAAGATCCTCAGTGCCACCGACAATGTCTGGTACAGCAGAGTCGCGCATAGCTTCTGCTCGCAACAGGCTTCATATAATAAAGCAGAGCATACTACGCAACGAACACTTTTCACCTTCCACGCTACCCTCTCGCGATCGGGAGCATCTCGTGACGGTATGGTCAAGGCAACAATGTCGGCGAGATATATTCCCATGAATCTTGAGACAGTTAAAATCGACAAAACAGCTTCTGGGCAGAGCTGGAGAAAGATTCCTGCTCCTCGGCATGCTCGCGCATAACATGGAAGGCAAGTTATGCCTGGAAGATACCGATGGGAACGTTGTGCTAGACGTATCCAAGTTGGTAGGATTTGCCAATGTTATTGTTTAACTCGAGGTGTTTACTTTGACCAAGGACGATCCCGGCGAGGGATTATACACCGAAGGTTGCATTGCTCTCGTGGAAGGCGAGTATACGGAAGAAGGCACCTTGGAAGTGATAGCTATGGGCCAACCTCCTTGCGAAGATCGTGAGACCGCACGGTAAGTCATTTTGCGATAAGACGCAGAAAGGGTACTCACTTTTGCAGCTCAATATATGGTCACATAGACTTTCTCGGGAAGGGTTCGACCACCCTGTTGGAAGATGTACGTAGAATCCCCTCGTTGAAACCCAAGACTAATCTGTATCCAGTCAAACTATGCCCGCCGCGTTCGAGAAGAGCTTTCGGATGTCTACTTCTTTTTCTTGTCCGATGTATGGCTGGACAATCCTAAAACCTTCATCGGACTTCAAAAGATGTTTGACAACTGCATTGAAAACAGCTTTATACCTAAAGTTATTGTCATGTGTGGGAATTTCACCAGCCGATCAATCATCCAAGGGAGTGGGCAGGATATACAGCGATATCATGGCATGTTGGAATCTGCTTTAAAGTGCACCGGGGACTGAAATCCACCATACAGAAAACTTTGATTCCCTTGGGCAACTCATAGCCTCATACCCTCAAATCACTCGCACAACTCACTTTGTCTTTGTTCCTGGTCCGCTCGATCTGACCAGCAACGTGACTCTGCCACGAAGACCGATACTTTCATCTTTTACATCCCAACTTAGGGCGAAAGTCCCAAAGGTACACTTTGCGAGTAATCCTTGCCGCTTGAAATTCTTTGCGCAGGATATTGTGATTTTCCGCGAAGATACTATGGCGAGGATGTTGCGGAATACAGTGGAAGTCAAGCCGAACGTCACGGGAGAGGATTTGAGAAGATATGTATGCTGTGTTATTTAATCTCCTCCCCGTCTATACTGAGTAGACGTTTCGTAGCTCGTGCAGACAATCTTGGACCAAAGTCATCTGACACCATTGACATCTCAAATCCAACCAACGTTGTGTGATTATGATCACGCATTGCGCTTGTACCCATTACCGACAACTGTAGGATACTGCATTATTATTCAGACTGCTTGGTATTGAATATCATTGTTTAAAGGTCGTCCTCGCCGACAAATACGAAAAATACAAATTAACTTATTCTGGTTGTCATGTTTTCAACCCTGGGAGCTTCCTTGCAAAGTCGTTTTCCTTTTCAACTTACTGTCCAGCGGAGACCAGCTCAGAAGAAGGTGTCATTGACATGGGTACGGATGATTGAAGTGCGCGATGATGTGTACTCGTACTCGTACCGCATGAGAGCATTGAAAGTTTGACACGTCGAATAAATTACCTCCGAGTCTATCTCACACAGTTGATGTTGGCACGCTATGGTACTCGTTCCGGCTGCATCCTCCGCAGGGCCTACCAACAACCCCGGTCGGGTCCCTGCCTGAACCAGCCTCGGAGGACCTTTGTCAGTCTAGACGTTCTTAAAGATGGTTTCCTCGACATTGCGACCGCCCTCCCCATTCCTCCGTCATGGCCTGCGTACTCTACAACAATTATCCTTTGCACAGTCCTTACTCGACTTGCACTCACCGTTCCTTTCTCAGTATGGGTAAACCTTACTCATTGCTCCTTCCAAATTCTCTACTGATGTTGTGCAGTCCAAGCGAAGACAGTGGAGGGCCGAAGAACAAGTTTTACCTCAGTTGCAGTCAGAGGGACCGGTGATTGCGAAAAGGGTACTCGAAGATATGCAGAGGGAGAAAGTACGAGGTACGAAAGAAGAACTGCAAACGATACACCGTACCAGAATGAAGGGAGCTGTGTGGTTCTATCGTTCTGTTTCATGGACGTGAACTGAACTCGGTCCATCAGGTTGCAACCCGCCGGAAGGAACTTTTCACAGAATATCGTTGTCAACCTATGACGACGATGGCCATACCACCCCTCACTCAGTTGCCCGTTTTCGTTGGGTGCTCTATCGCGCTTGCACACATATCGCAGCACCCCACACCCCTCGACTCTGAGTCCTTCTTTACTCTCTCCACGCTCGTACATCCCGACCCAACCGCGACCTTACCGATTGCACTTGGTTTCATTACACTAGCAAATGTTGAGAGTTCTAGGTGGTTCATGACAGACCAGCAGCGTGAACGCGAAGCCAAAGTGCAAAAGTGGAAGGAGGAGAAGATCGCAAAGGGTGAAAGGGTGATCGAACCGCAAAAGATTATCAAGTCCGCTCTCAGACTGGTATCTGTCGGGCGAATTCTCATTGCAACGATGGTTCCTGGGGTAGAATTGCTGTCTCTGCTGTCAGCTTTCCTAGCTCATCGATTTTGCAGAGTGTCGTCTTATACTGGGTAACATCGGCCACCTTTGGGCTTGTGCAGACCTGGTTACTCGACTACTGGGAGTTACGAAGGAAGAGAAGATTAGCGGCGTTAACTCCCTCTTCTCCGCCGTCTGCACTGCCGTCATCCCCTTCACTGGTTTCCTCTCCTGCGGCCCGCCAGCGACGCAAAAAGTAGATCTTTTTGGTGAGTGCCCGTTCTGTTCAGGGAATTGATGACGACAAAAAGTGGTTCGAGGGCACCCTTCATATCTCTCCTTAGCGAGCAATGGTGCCCAATGAATATTTCCTTGATCTAATCTGATTCCGTCCCTTCTGCTCGACTGAGACATTTATACTGACTGGAATGTGTTCCTTTGATATAGCGGCCAGCTCTCGCAAAATCGACACACCACCCGTGACCGCATGTTGTCGTGGTAGATCCCCATTCTGGCCGGTGAAGTTAGTACATACATAGATGCTTGTAGTACCATTTTGCCTGTCGAGGATGCCCTCGACACAATGCATATCCTATGCACAGCCACTTTTACGCACTCGTTATGATCAACTACATCTTACTCGTATCACGACAAGGCTCGTCCCATATTCACGGAAAAGGCGACAAGTAACATCTCACATTGGAATGTCTCATCAGGAAAAGTACGCCTTGCAAAATGGTTTACCACAATGGCTCCGAAAGCCAAGGCCAAGATCGTGAAGGACGTTACCCAGCTAGTCTTGGCTCGACGCACGCGGATGTGTAACTTTTTAGAGTACAAGGGTGAGTAATATCAAGTCCTCTGCACTGTTTCTGTGATTGACTAGGACGACGGGGTGTGTGACGTACCGGTCGGTTTGGCTGTTTCGCAGACACCAAGGTTGTTTACCGGAGATACGCCTCGTTGTTCTTTGTCTGCGGGATCGGCTCGGGCGACAACGAACTGATAGCACTCGAGATCGTCCATCGTTACGTAGAAGTCTTGGACAGATACTTTGGAAACGTGCGTCATCCCCTTCCGTCCTCACTCGATCGAAAAAACCTGACCGCAGCAACCGTGATAGGTGTGCGAGCTGGACCTGTAAGTCGGAACGTTCAATGTATTTATAAGACTCCCTGTGACGATTCTTGTAGTATATTCAACTTTCAGAAGGCGTATGCCGTAGGTGCTGCTTCGTGTATACCGCGCAGGCAGCTTATGCGTCCTATAGATCCTGGATGAACTTATTATAGCTGGAGAAATGCAAGAGTCTTCGAAGAAATCTGTCTTACGCGTGGTCCGTTTGCAGTACCCGTTCGCAATCTCTATTGCTCATTATCCCGCGCAGGTAACACAATCAGACAGTGTAGAGGACCAGGAGGGTAGTGACGATATAATGGGGCGCTTGGCAGCACGCAGCGGTTAGATGCCCTTCTTCTGCGACCTATTGTAATGCATGAACATGTGTTATAAAGGGCCTTTGCTCCGTTGAAACTCAATGTTCATTCTGCGGACGAGCGTCCGCGAGTACCTCGGTAAGCCCTTGCACAGTACAGGTAACTACAACTAATAGTCCAAGGGGCACGTTACTCAAGCGTTCAATGATAGTCAAGATGCAACAGCATGTGTATATGGATGCAGTGGTCTACAGTGTGATTGATGGATGCAAACAGGCTATGAACCTGGTGTTGTAGTCTTATTTCTTGCTTTATTTAGAATATGCCATCGTACAAGGTCGAGGGTCGCGACGGAGTCTTCCACTGAGGAATGGCCAGTTATTCCATCTCCGGTTTGGATAGATATTCCAAGGTGTTCTTTCGCTCTGATAGATCACGGTTAGTAAGTGCTGAGAACACGAGAGCAAGATGGCACAGACAGATCCCTCAAAGATCGCCTATATGGTGGTCCAGCCCGGTGGGGAAAAAGGATCACAGTATCAACACACTGATGGTGTACCATGCGCAACGTCTTGAGATCGTTCTCTAGAGCATGTCCAATGAGGATAGTATCGGAATTAATGAATGCGTCAAGCGATTGTCGTATCAAAGCAAGTGTCAACGACGCCTTTTGGTGTTCCTCCTTCGTGATGCCCGAAAATCGGGTGTTGTAGTCTCTGAGAAGACATTAGGTCGGAGTGGATGGATTGCAGAGTAGGATACTGACATGACCTCGATGCCATCATCCATCCGGACTAGTTCGTCGAAAATCTCGGTCCCGGCACCGTCGACAACGGAGACCCGGGCCACACGCATGCCGCCTGTAGTGTAAATCATCTCACAATCTAGGGCAACGACATCGAGAGCCGTGTCAGCGGAATTGTCTCTATCGCAGGGTCTTGGGGGTCGCGTGAGCGAAAATGGTTGACGGAGATGAAGATCCTTTGGGTCGGATTCATAAAAGACGTGAAATCCTCTGGAACAACCGTCTTCGCTTGTGGTCTTTGAACAGCACGAGTACACGCGTAGTTTCTCACCTTGTAGGTAAGGTTCGGACAGGAACGACGACGACAGGAATGACTCGGACGCACCATTGATCGATTTGCTGAACGGTCTTCCCCAGTGATATGTGCACTCGTCGTGGGCAGGGGTATTGCTGACCATATAAGGGTGACCACAACGGTCGCATTTTGTGATTTGGCCGACTGCGTGTGGCCTGGATCCGCCCTCGCCATCGGGTACTTCGGTTACATAGCCCCACTGTTGCATGGTATCTGTGGTCATGAGGAGGTGGGTGAGAACCGAACGGGTGAGACGAAGTGCGTCAAGTTTGTTCCGTGCTTCTGCGCGTGCTGCGATATCCTCATCGGTGCCGACAGAGGGATGTGAGATGGAAGTGGGGATGGGGCGTTTCTTGAGGGAAGCGATGGAGTTTATGACCGCCTGAGAAGAGGGATGAGAGTGGGAAAAGAGGTAGGATCGTGAAAGCGCACATTGCGATAAGTGAGCTTTGTCGCGTTTTTGTATATTTGTTCTTCTTGACGCAGGGCATGCTCGGAGGGGAGGGTTGGGTTAGAAGACAGGATGTTCCCGTACAGGACCGCAAAGTGATCGTAGAGGCTTTTGAGCATGGCCTGTGGGGGATGGTCAGTGGAGGACTTGGCAAGGAGCGGCCATCGCGAACCTGGCGGACAGGCAAGGCGACCTGTGACTGGGCAGCATTGACTCTGAGGACGGGGGCACCCGTCTACGCGTGTCTGGAGAGTGAGACGGTGGAACCACGCGGAACCACAGGACGCACGGATGATTGGGGGACTGGCTTTGAGGCGGATGCGGTTTTGAGACGCTGTGGAGGGGGTTCCGAGCGAGATGTGGATGCGGTGAGCTCGAACGGTCTCTTTGCGGGGACGGTGCGCGCAGGGGCGGGTGCGGGTGCCGGGGTGGGGTCAGAGGGCGTCGCGATGAGCTGTGTGTGCGGCGCGGCGTCTGGCGCATGGGAGAACGGACAGCGCGTCGCGTTGGTGCAGTCGGACCTGCGAGGGCACGGCAGCGACTGGAACAGTCCCAGTGTCGAAAACATGGCGCAAGGGACGAAGAAACATGGAATCGGTGTGGCTTCCAGGATCTCCTCGCCGGCGTCGACGCGCTTCGCGTACCCGCTTACTTAAAGAGAGGCGACTTTTGTTTTCGCCCTCGAATCGTCGCCATGAGTCGCGCCGTCCCCCAGCCGGGCCTTTGGTCCGACCTCAAGACCTCCCAGTGGGTCGTCCGTCCCGGTGCGTCCCTCTCCCGTCCCCGCGTCCACCCCGTCTCACACCCCGACAGCCTCCTCCTTCAAGCTCCTCCTCATACCCGTCGTTCTCTACATCAACTGGGAGGTGCTTGCCCCCTTCGTCGCCCAGGGCCTCCCAAATCCGTTCAGACCCCTTCTCTTCATTTCTCACCGCGTCCCCTCCCCCCCCGACGCGGACGTTCGCTACAGAAAGGGTTATCTCGACCTCGTCTTCGTTGCATACTACATCGTCTTTTTTTCCTTTCTCCGCCAGATCATCACCATCAACATCTGTCATGCTGTAGCGCGCCGTTTTGGCATAAAACGCCTCTCAAAACTCAACAGATTCGGTGAACAGGGATATGCCGCCGTCTATTTCGCGGTCATGGGTGCTTGGGGCTACGTGAGTACCACATGTCCTCTCCCCCACCCACCCCCATCACCTTCCTGCGTAGCACATCATGTCTCGATTGCCAACATACTGGTACCAGACCGAGCACTTTTGGCGAGGTCACTTCCGTCCCTTCAGAGGTGTTCTTGTCGTCTGACACCC
>QFEL01004423.1:5252-22958 GCA_003316195.1 Neoboletus brunneissimus
GTCTACTGAGGTGATGGTCAGGGGAACAGCAGGTCCCTCAAGACTAGAAGGATTTGGGCACTAAGGGGAAGGAGAAGGAGCCCCCCAGCCAGGAGTAGTGATGTGTGATGAAGGCAGGGAGATGTTGTCGACAATGGGTATAGGACTGTAAAGAGTAGAACTAGGAGTAGGCAAAATGATTGATGATGGAATGTTGGAGGAGACAGAGGACGGGGTGACGGGGGATGGGATGGTGGCGGGGTAATAGTTATTGGAGGGGGCATTGGAGCAGGGCATTGTTGGTGAAGGTGGGTGGTGGTGGTGGTGCTAAGTGTGAGAGTGAGGGTTTTGAGGGGAAGTGTCTTGGGTGTTGTTTCTTATAATCAAGGAGGGCAGCCTTTGAATGTTTGAGGTCGTGCTCCAGGACCCAGGAGTCTTCTTCCGCAGTATACCCTTTCCATCATATCAAATACGAGTAGGAGCGGATGGAGCCTCAGTGTTTTAGAACCTTCTCGATTTCGTATTCCTCTTCCCCGTCTACAAGGTCTGGTGGTGGGGCAGGGAAGTTGGGGCTGTGCACGGAGTTCTCCTTGTATGGAGTCAGTAGGAAGGCATGGAAGACAGGATGTATCTTCCAGGTAAAGAGGATGCAGAGGCAGTAGACGATAGGGGAGAGGGTTTCAGTGATGATGAAGGGTCCTTCCTGTTTAGGTGCGAATTTGGGGTTGACGACCGATCGTTTCAGATTGCGGGCCTCAAGCCAAACCTTATCTCCTTTCTTGAAAGGTTTAAACTTCCTCCAGTTGTGTGACATCATTACTTGGTGTGTGAGTTCATGGGCCACTAGGGCCTCATCATGGGCAGCTGTCAAGTTCTTGATGCAGGAGGCGACTGTGGGTAGGGAGGTTTTGGAGATGACTGATGATAGGGCACAGGGTTCATAGCCCATCATGAGGTAGAACAGAGATTGGTTGGTGACAGAATGGGGGTGGTGGTTGTGGATGAATTCAGCATTGGCAATCGAGTCGGCCCAGATTGTAGGGTGTGCTCCACAAAAGATCCGGAGGTAGGTCTCAACCTCTTGGTTGACACGTTCAGTTTCCCCATCAGTTTGAGGATGATAGGCAGTGGAGAGGGCGAGGTCATAGTTAAGGAGTTTTCCGAGTTCTCTGGCAAATGCCAAGGTGAATTGAGGTTCCTGATCAGATATGACTTTGTCAAAAAGGCCAAAGTGTTTGTAGACGGAGAGGAAAAAGAGGAGGGCAATGCCTTCTGCAATCACAGTTTTATTAGTGGGGCAGAGAATCACCCCCTTAGTAAGCCCATGGTCAACCACGATCAAGAGAGAATCAAAGCCGCTGGACAGGGGAAGGTTGGTAATGAGATCACAGGAGATTTGCTGGAATGGGCAGGTATAGGTCAAGCAGATAGGGGTGAGTGGGGGAATGGTGGGATGAGTGTTTGATTTGTTCTGTTGACAGGTGGCACAACCTTCAATGTAGTGGCGAACATAGGAGGCCAGGCCAGGCCACCAAAACTCAGATGTGATGAGTTGGCGGGTTTTAAGGTAGCCCGGGTGGCCAGTGGAAGCGTGGTCATGACAGCATTGGAGAATAGAGTGATGAAGGGAGGGGTTAGTGGGAATATAAATTCGACCGTTGTAAGTAAGAACACCTTCGAGCAGCTGCCAAGGGGAGGTGCGAGAACAAAGAAAAGCTGGGGTGTCTTGGGAAAGAGATTGGAGTGCCTGAAGGGTACATGGATTGTCTGTCAAGGCAGATTTAATATGATCAGAGAGGGCGGTGTTGATGAGGCAGACGAAGAGGGAGAAGGGTAGGAGAGTAACACCTTGGTTATCGGTGTCACGGGGAAGATGATCTGGTCGGTGTGAGAGGGCATCCGGTCCGGCAAGCTATGAGCCAGGGACATGGATGATTTTGAGGTCGAAGTCGGTGAGGTCGAGGAGCCAGCGCGCCTGGCAGTGGTTGAGAGTTTGGGGGGAGCGGAAGTAAGTGAGATTTTTGTGGTCTGTAAAGACCTGAACTGGGAAAGGGGAGCCATAAAGGTGATGTCACCAGGCTTTAAGAGCTTGAATGACGGCCAGGAGTTCTCTGTCATAGATATCATAGTTGCGCTTGGCAGGGATAAACGACTGGGAGAGGTAGGAGCAGGGGTGCCAGTCGCCATTCGAGTCAGTCTGGAGGAGGATAGCCCCAGAGGCATACTTTGATGCGTCAGTGGCAATGGCAAAGGGGGCAGATAAATCAGGGAGGTGGAGGATGGGTTTCTCCAGGAAGAGTTGTTTAAGCCGCTGGAAGGCAGATTCACAGGTGGGAGACCATTCCCATTCTGTCGTCTTCTTGGTGAGATTGATGAGGGGTCAGGCAATGTTGGAGTAGTTTTGGATGAAGCAGCGATAAAAGTTAGTGAAGCCGAGGAAGGAGTGGACCTCTTTGACGGTGGTGGGTTGGGGTCATGCAGAAATGCCTTCGAGTTTGACCAGGTCCATGGTGAGCTGGTCCAGTTTGACAATCATGCCGAGGTATTCAACTTCGTCAGCAGCAAAGGTACACTTCTTGAGTTTCAGGTGGAGGTCCAGCTCGGTCATATGCTGGAGTACATGCTTGGTCCGCTCTTCATGCGTTCTGGCATTGGGGGAGAAGATGAGGAGGTCGTCCATGTAGATGACAAGCCATCCCTCAACAATCATGTCAGAGAATGAGTCATTCATAAATTGTTGGAAGGTGGTGGGAGAGTTGGTCATGCCGAAGAACATTACAGTGGGTTCAAAGAGACCTTTGTGGGTGATGAAGGCACCCTTCCATTGGTGTCCATCTTTGATTTAGACATTGTTGTATCCCCATCACACGTCGAACTTGGTATAAAGACAGGAGCCGCAGAGTTTGTCGACTAGGTTGGATATTAACAGAAGAGGATAGGTGTCTCGGATGGTGTGTTCATTTAAGTACCGATAGTCTTGGCAGGAGTGAAGAGAACTGTCCTTCTTTTTCACAAAGAAGAAAGGAGAAGCCTGGGGGAAGTTCAAGGGGCGGATTTTGCCAGTTTTAAGGTTCTCATCTAAGAATGCTTCTGCCACAAGTCGTTCTTCCGGGGTGAGCAGGTAGGCTTTGGCGATCTTTGGGACAAATGATTCATCAAGGTTGATCTCATGATCATAGGGGCGAGACGGTGGCATGGTGGTGGCTTCTTTGTCAAAGACAGAGGCGAATTGGGAATATTCAGGGGAGAGTATGACGGGTTTCTTTGCAGCTTCTG
This sequence comes from Neoboletus brunneissimus, assembly GCA_003316195.1. Lineage (NCBI taxonomy): Eukaryota > Fungi > Basidiomycota > Agaricomycetes > Boletales > Boletaceae > Neoboletus > Neoboletus brunneissimus. Next base: position 8,508 of record QFEL01004423.1, read on the forward strand.
CTGCTATGGCAAGGTCGGTGGCAGTAGTTAGTTTTCGGACAAGGAGGGAGTCCTTGGAGATAAAGTGAGAGCTGCATTTAAGGATGGGGTTGACAGCATATTCAGTATAAGTTGCTTTAATCCACTCATTTTCGGAGAGGTGGTTGAGGTAGGAGTAGAGGTGCAAGTCTTCGGATGGGGTGGTGTGGACATGCCTTCGGAGGCGAGGGGGTTCAGGATGGTGGGTGTCCGTTACTTGGGCGAGGAAGAGTTCCTTGGACTGGTCAATGGATTCGTCAAGGCGGATGGTGGGGATGGCCCAGTCAATGGTTGGGTTGGCAGAGCAAAGCCAGGGAAGGCCAAGGATGAGGTTCTCGTGTCCACAGTTCATGATGTGGAAAGTTACTCGCTGGGCAATTCCTTCGATATTGACAAAGAGGTTGGCGGTGAACTTAATCACCCCATCCTTGTTGTAGGAGGCATTGACATTTCGGACAAGAATGGGTTGTTTGAGACATCGGATGGGGAGGTGGTTTTTGTGGACGAAGTTCTAGTCAATGCAGGAGATGTCTGCACCGCTGTCAATGAGGGCTCAGGTTTCAACAGCTTTCAGGGTGTGCAAAGGTACGATGACTTGAACAGAGATTTGCATTTTCTTAGAAATATCTCATACTAGTACAGAGGCACAAGAGGAAGTAGGGGAAGAAGGCGTCAAGGCTGCCTCCCCATTTAAAAACCCAGAGAGGTGTGGTGAACCCGACGTACTGTCGGGGTGTCTTCATCATCATTCTTGCAATCAATCAGGTTGGGAACATCGTCTTTCTCCTTTTCCTTGCCTTTATCCTTGGCTTCTTCTGCTACAGCATTTACTTGTTTTCAGGGGGAAGTGAAGTGGGGGCAGCGAGAGGACATATGACCCGGCTTCTGGCAGTGGAAGCAAAGCTTCTTCTTCATACATTGCTTTCTGATGGCTGGAGTCATCTTTTCAACTTTGATGGCCAAAGTGTCCATCGCATTTGGATCTTTCTTGGGGGGTGGAGGTGGGAGCAAAAGATTGGTAGGTCTGGCGAGTGGGTTGTTGATTTCTTTTGGCGATCTCGTCAGCCCATTCCCACTGTGTTTGGAAGTGGATGGCTTTTGAGTACCAGTCGGCTAACAGGAACCATTGTGAGAACTTGGCTATTCTACCCATCCCATATCCTTTCTTCTTTGCGAGGTCAAGTGTAGCCCTTAGTCAGTCGTGGCCAGTGTTCTAGACCCCAATTCCTTGGAGGTCATAACACTTGGATTAGACTTTCATACACTGCCCGGATCCTAGGGCCAAAGGACTTCACTTCATCACTTTCACTTCTCCTACCCCCACTGCTTTTAGGGGACTGCCTAAGAAGCAGAGTTTGTGTCTCAGTACTTAGAACTTCTACGTCCCTCTCTTGAGGTGATACCCACACTAGGGTCATGCCTAGTTTGTGAAGGTCGACGCAACCCCCGCCATAGGGTTGTGGCTGAGACTATCTTGTTTTGTTAGTCCTCGAAGTGATTCAAGAGGTAGAGCATCCATATCAGATTTACCCATAGTTTATGTGTAGTTTTATTCCTGGTCACTGTGGCCCCCAAAGAACTTGTTACCAAACCTACTGGAGAAGGAGATATTACCTCTAAAGTAGGAAGTACTTTTTATGTCGCTTTGCCTGCAAAGTCCCCAGAGTTTGGTTGGAAGATACCGAACAGTCAGGACTCATCAAGATGTCAGACCCTGATCAGATAGATGATCTTATATGAAGAATCACAGATTTAAACCTAGAATAAGAAAAGAACAATGTCACTTGCAGAGTCAAGGACCTTGGAACATGGAACAGGGATAGGAAGACCTTCCACCTTTGGTGGGTTAAAGTCCAGCTTTGGGTAGAAGCCCAAGAATGGAAATCAGACAAGCTTTGAGCCATAGCAGTTCTTTCCCGCCTAGAGGACAAGGTGGCAGGATTCACACAACTTTCCCTTGAAATGTTTTTAGAAAATGAGGATAAACAAGAAATAGACCCAGCTACCTTCTTGCCAAAAGGACGACTCGGAGATAAAGCCTGGCCAAGTTGGGTACACATCGAACAGAGCATCAAAGCCTACTTCCGAATAGATGTTCTGGAGCACAAATCCCTGAAAAGGCTAGAAGCTCTCAAACAAAACAGGAAGTCCATAGATTTGTTCCTCCAGAAGTACGAGATCCTGGTAAAAGAAGCCAATGTTGATAACCACCACTCCGTAAATCTACTGAAAAAGGTGGTAGATTACAGAATCTATCAACAACAGGAGTTAAATGGTTCCTCCACCACATTCCATGACCTATTGGAACAATACAGGAAAGTCGGCTGCTCCTTTGAACAAATGGCCGTAGAATATGGTCCACCTTCCCGATCTTTTTTCCCTTGTCCTCCCCTGCAGCCGCAAGGCCAATATTTTTATCCACCTCCTCCACCTCAGCCTAACGGCCAAACATCCTCAACACCTCATGCTGGGCATAATCAGTGCTTTACTCCAACTGGCATCCAACTGGAAAGAGGAGCACCCATGGACATTAGTGTCCAACAAACTTCCACCCCACTGTGTCCCAACAATTGTACTTGCTATGGGTGTCAACAAGTTGGCCATATTTGGCCTAATTGTCCGACCAACCCCAACCGCCGGGCTCCTTGCCCCCAAACCTGGCAGTAATATATATGGAACTATAATCTCAGGACTTTTGTCCCAAATCCGTCTTCCTACTTCACCCTGGCTAAAGCACAAGTTGCTTAGTGTTACGCTCCAACCGGGGTAGCTGGCAACGTAGACCTGGTGGCATCTTCTAGTTGAGGAAGTCCTGACGGGGGCGCCAGACAACAGTAGAAGATGATCAAAGAGGTGGACATTAGACGAGATGCGAAGTACAGGTGCTACAACGCGAGGGGAAGTCCATGGGTACAAGGTTCGAGGGAAGTACCAGGTAAGATCAAGATAGGGAATAAGAGTACTAGGTGTCCGGTATATAAGTATACGAATCAAGAGGAGCCCGAATATGGGCCAAGGGCGAGGGCAAAGGGCAGGGACGTCAAAAGGACGCGCAAGCTAAAGTGCCAGGTGTGAAATAAGCGAGGGTGGGGGCCGCGTAAGTGGGGCAAGGGGAAACTACAGCATGACGTCGGTAGGACGCCTGACTAGGGTGAAGGGGTGTGCCAATGGCACCAACGGTAAGGTAAATGAAGAACGTCAAGGTAAATAAGAACAAGGAAAAGCGTACGAGGGCGCCAGGGGGAGATCCTGGGCAGATGCATAGGTAAACGATGGTGATGGGGAAGATCCCCAGATGTGACCAGTGAAGGTCCAAGGTGACGGGGAAGTAGGGCATTCCAGGATAAGCACGGGAACAGATCTATGGCGGAGAGTAGGACGGAGGAGGTAACTCGGAGTAGGGCGAGGGCAGAAGACAAAGGATCCGAGTGAAGTCTAGTCAAAAGACCAAGCAAGGGGGTCACGTTAGGAACAGTGACGGCCTCCTTAGGCGAGGAGGGACGAGGACTAGGGGCGAGGTACATGTGTACAGACGGTTCTCACAGGTGTGAGACAGGGGTTAAGCCGAAAAAGGGATAGGGGCTAGGCGAGTTGTAACACTTAGCATTATACCGGTTGCCCCCTCCCTCCTGTTCCAACTCCGACGATTGCCCAACAAGCGACATCACAAGGAAGCTTCGTCTTGGCTGAGGCTGAAGCATATTACAGGGACAAGTTCGAGGTAGAGGCAAAACAATGTGCAATGGATGCTTTAAAAGGACAGAGTTCATAGATGATGAGGGCATTTACAAACATTCTTCTTCTTCTTTTCTTTCTCTTGGCAGTCATACACTGGGTATGGACGATAACACTATGGACAAAAACACCCTAGTAGACTGCACTAATTCTGATTTCCCCATATGTACTTTAGATGACGTATTTGCCAATATCAATTCTCATTCCATAAGGGTAACTCCCATGAGCACAGCACTGGAATTAAAAAATAGCATGCTTGATTCCCTTGTATGGCAAGTCAAAAATTCTCCTTCACATCAAATCCCTCAACAAATAACTATAAATAACACAACACTTTCTCATGGCAGTGAATTTTCCTTAAAAACTATTATCCAAGTCAAGAAGGAGGGCCAATGGCATAACCAACACATTCAGGCACTTCTCATACTTTCATAGATGAACAATACATGATCAGACAAGGCATTCCTTATTATAACATTTCACAACCTATTACTGTGCACAACGCCAATGGTTCTCAAGGAGCAATAGGCCAAGTCACAAAAGGAGTCACACTAAGTATTACCATAGAAGGACATTCTGAGGTGATTGATGCCTATGTTTCCAAACTAGGTACACATCGCCTCATCATTGACTATGATTGGCTTTATCGCCACAATCCTGATGTGAACTGGGTCCACAAAAAGATTTCTTTCCCTTGCTGCACTACTTATTGTAAAATGATGGGACACAGACCAATTGCTGTTTCTCCATTGGTCCCATCCAAACATATTTTCATTCATACAATAGAAAAAGGGTTGGCCAAGAAGGTCCCTAAAATCTATCACAAGTTCTTAGATGTATTCTCAGAAAAGGAATCAGAATGCATGCCTGAGCAAAAGCCCTGGGACCATGCAATCAACCTAAAACCCAACTTTATACCAAAAAAGGGTCAGGTCATTCCTTTATCAGACCAAGAGATGGATGAAGTTCACACATTCATCAACAAAGAACTCAAGAAAGGTTATATCAGACCTTCAAAGTCCCCACAAACCGCACCTGTTTTCTTTATTCCAAAAAAGGATGGTAAAAAATGATTAGTAATGGACTACAGATATCTAAATGAAGGCACTATTAAAAACACCTATCCACTTCCACTAATTTCCACTCTAATCGACCGTCTAAAGGAGGCAGATCTCTTTACTACACTAGATCTTCAATGGGGATACAACAATGTACACATCAAAGAAGGCAATGAGTGGAAAGGGGCATTCATTACCCCCATTGGATCCTATGAACCCATTGTTATGTATTTCAGGATGACCAACTCACCCCCTACTTTTCAGCAAATGATGAATGATATCTTTAACGACATGTATATGGTGCTAGTTATTTACATCGACGACTGTATGATATGTACCAAAGGGAAAACCTGCAAAGAACACAAGGACTTTGTAAAAGAAGTTCTTCGCAGGCTCAGGGACAATGACCTTTATGTAAAACCAGAAAAATGTTTCTTTTCACAAGAAAAAGTGGACTTTTTAACAATGGTCATATCTAAAGAGGGGGTAGAAATGCAGGAAAAGAAGGTGTCTGGAGTACTGGATTGGCCAACTCCCATGCACCTGAAACAACTGCAAGGCTTCCTTGGACTTTGTAATTATTACCGACGATTTATCAAAGGATTTGCTGAGATCGCACGCCCCCTGAATCTTACCAAGAAAGATGCTCCATTTATGTGGGGAGCAGCTCAAGAAACGGCATTCCAGACCCTCAAAGGAAAATTCTGAGAAGCACCCCTCCTCGCTTATCCAGATCAGAACAAGGAAATGTGAGTCAAAACAGATGCCTTGGATATTGCCACCGGAGCAGTCCTCTCGGTGAAATGTAACGATGGACTATGGTGACCTTGCGCCTTTATTTCACACTCCTTTGATAGTGCTGAAAGGAACTATCCTATTTATGACAAAGAACTTCTAGCAGTTATTAGAGCACTAGAAGAGTGGAGGCACTACCTGATCAGTAGAGAAAATTTTGAGATTTGGACCGACCACAAGAATCTCGAATATTGGAAAAAGCCACAAACTCTATTCAGTCGCCAAGCTCGATGGCACGCGTTACTACAAGAGTTCAATTATCTGTTCGTTTATAAACCCAGATCAAGTAATGGGCGAGCCGATGTCCTCTCACAATGACCAGATCATGGGGACACTGTACAAGATCACAACACGAATATTACTATATTACCACCTTCAGTTTTTATTAACAATATCTCTTTATCCTCCAACTTCTTTGATACATTACAATCTGAGTCTAGTTCCATGGGAATAGATTCTATTCATGACTACTCCTTTGACCCAGAACAAAAAATCTTTAAAAATCCAAAAAACAAAATATTTATACCAGAATCCTTATGTATCTAACTTCTAAATATTTGTCATGACTCCCCTATCGGTGAACATTCAGGACAAGGACGGACCATTCACCTTCTCACATGATACTTTTCATGGTCCAGTGTAACAAAGGACGTAAAACATTACATAGATAGCTGCCAAGCATGCGCCCTTTTCAAAGGAAAGACCAAGGCCCCTGCCGGTAAACTCATGCCACTCCCAGTGGCTAAACACCCTTGGGAAGATATTTCGGTCAATTTTATAACAGGACTATCACCTTCTCATTCTTTTATGGCTATTTGCGTGATAGTAGACTGCTTCTCTAAAGAAGTTATTTTCATTCCTTGTTACAATACTGTCTCTTCAAAAGACTTAGCTATACTATTCAGAGACAATGTTTGGTGCATTCACGGACTACCCTCTACGATAATTTCATATAGAGGACCCCAGTTCATATTGGACTTTACCACCCAGCTGTGTAAACTTCTAGGAATCTCCCAAAAGGTATCAACTGCCTACCATTTCCAAACTGATGGCCAAACTGAGAGAATCAATTGGGAATTGGAACAGTACCTCCACACTTACGTGGCAAAATGCCAGGAGGAATGGGTTGATTGAATCAAAATGACACAGTTCCACCATAATAATTCCCTCACCACCACCACCAGAACAATTCCCTTTGCTATCACACATAACTACGCCCCACAGATGGGCTTTAAGGGGAAACATCCAGTTTAGCCAGGGAATTCGCTAGCCAAATGGGGAAAAGCCATATAGAGGTAGAAGCAGCTTTAGAAGAAATTAGAGAACGGATGCAACGCACTGTGGACAAAACCTGGTCCGAAGCATCTGCTTACAAAAAAGGACAGAAAGTGTGGCTTTCCACGGAAAAACTCAAACTTCCCTACACAGCCAAGAAGTTAACACAAAAATGGATAGGACCTTATGAAATCTTGAAAGTCCTTCCTAACACCATCAAATTAAAACTACCTCGAATCGTCAAAGTTCACCCAGTAGTCAACATCTCTCAGGTAAAACCATACAGAGAAACTCATCCAGGACAACCAGTACTACATCCTGACCTGATTGAGATTGACGAAGAAGGGAAAAAGCAATTTGAGGTAGATTATGTGGTAGCTTCTAGGATGAAAGGACGAAAGTTAGAATACCTCGTCCATTGGAAAGGGTATGATGAAACAGATCGCACTTGGGAATTGAGTGAAATCATCAACACCGCACCAGATGCAGTAGCCAACTTCCACCATCAAAACCCTTCTGCACCTCGCAAACTCTGCGGACTCACACTTTCCGATTTTAACTCTCTATTTTCTTCTTATGAAAACTATACTAAAACGAACTTTCAAGGGACTCACCTGGAATACGAGTCTTAAAGAGGGGGTAGTGTAATAATATAGACCTTATTTTTCATTTTTTACACTTAGCACTAATTTAACACTTTACCTTCATTTTCTTTCGATGCATGCACGTGACCATGGGAACACACATGTGATCAGGTCTAGACCCATGACATCATCAGCACATGTTATTAATTTCCACTCTTCTCTCACGTGCTTCTTCTTCTTTACTCATCATCTTTGAAATGGCCCAAAGCAAGACTTAGGCAAATCAACTAAAACCAACAAGGAAGTGGAGAGGACTGAGAGGATCTCTTTGGAGGTGAATTCCCAAGAGAACTAGACTGGGGATACCAGCTGTAGCCCTCTGGGTTTTTATAGCAAACTAAACTATGTGTACATGTTGTAATCGAATCTACGATCTAGGGCATAGGGTGAATGGTAATTAAATACATGAGGCATATGCATGTAGAATGGAAGCTAAATGGAAATGAAAGACATGAGGTGCACACACGGTGTGGTAGAATGGAAGAGAATCATAAAATGGAAATGATCGTGAGATCAAATGTAACCTAATAAAGATAAAGTGTCCATCTGAGATCTGGGCTAGCACATGACCTTGTCACGTGACCTTCAAGAGGTATCTCAGAGTCGCACGGAGTCTGTTGTCTCCTAGAGAAAGGTAAAAGAAATAAGTTAGATGTGGTGGTGCATGTGATCTAGTCACGTGACTGAGAACTGATCAAAAGAAAGTAATAAGTACGAATCACGAGTACACTCTGTTATGCGACCATAACAATCTTCTTACGTTAGTCATCTTCCTTACTCATAATTCCCATGCCAAGCATGGTCTGTGCACAAACCTGTAACATATATAAAGTAGGTACTATGCGACTGGACACTCCAGTCTAATCCACTTTGTTCTTGGCTTTCAGGGATTGCTAGCAGTATTGAGTGTGTCTCTTTACTTGCGGTCTTATTGGAGCTCTAACAGGAACCATTGTGAGAACTTGGCTATTCTACCCATCCTGTCTCCTTTCTTCTTTGCAAGGTTGAGTGTAGCCCTTAGTCAGTCGCGGCCAGTGTTCTAGACCCCAATCCCTTGGAGTTCATAACATTGTTCTTGTTGGCAGAGAAGGGTAGTTAGGTGCTGGAGCAGGAGCTGGAGGGGAAGTGTCTGAGGTATCATCTATTATAGTCCTAGAGGGTGGCTTTCGAATGTTTGAGGTCACGCTCAGGGACCCAGGAGTCTTCTTCCACCATATACCCTTTCTACTGTATCAAATAGGAATGAGAGTGGGTGGAGCCTTTGTGCTTGAGAATTTTTTCGATTTTATATTCCTCTTCTCTATTTACTAGGTCCTGGGTTGGAGCAGGGAAATTGGGGCTGTGGACAGAGTTTTCCTTGTACAGGGTCAGTAGGGAGGTGTGGAAGACAGGATGTATCTTCCAGGTCAAGGAAATGTGGAGTTGATAGATGATAGGGGAAAGGGTTTCAGTAATGATAAAGGGTCCTTCCCATTTGGGTGCGAACTTGGGATTAATGATTGACCATTTCAAATTGTGTGCTTCAAGCCAAACTTTATCTCCTTTCTTGAAAGGTTTAAACTTCCTCCAGTTATGTGACATCATCACTTGGCATGCAAGTTCATGGGCCACCAGGGCCACGTTGTGGGCAGCTGTTAAGTTTTTGATGTGGGCAGGGAGGTTTCAGAGATGACTGATGGTAGGGCACAGGGTTCATAGCCCATCATGAGGTAGAATGGAGATTGGTTTGTAATGGAGTGGGGGCAGTGGTTATGTGTGAATTTAGCATTGGCAATTGAATTAGTCCAGGTTGTGGGGTGGGCTCCACAAAAGATCTGGAGGTAGGTCTTGACCTCTTAGTTGACATGTTCAGTTTCTCTGTCAGTCTAGGGGTAATAGGTGGTAGAGAGGGCAAGGTCATAGTTCAGGAGTTTTCTGAGTTCTCTGGCAAATGCTGAGGCGAATTAAGATCCCTGATCAGAAATAACTTTATCAAAAAGACCAAAACATTTGTAAATGGAGACAAAAAAGAGAATAGCTATTCCTTCTGCTGTTATGGATTTGTTGGTGGGACAGAGAATCACCCCCTTTGTAAATCCATGGTTGACCATGACCAGGAGAGAATCAAAGCCCCCAGAGAGGGGGAGGTCAGTAATGAGATTACAGGAGATTTGTTGGAAAAAATGGGTGCAGGTGGAGCAGATGGGGGTGAGCAGGGGAACAGTTGGGTGGGTGTTTGACTTATTTTGCTGGCAAGTGGTGCAGCCCTCAACATAGTGGCAGACATAGGAGGCCAGGCCAGGCCACCAGAATTCCAAGGCAATGAGTTGGCAAGTTTTAAGGTAACTGGGGTGACCAGTCAATGGGTGGTCATGACACCATTGGAGGATAGAGCAGTGGAGAGACAAATTGGCAGGGAAATAGATGCAACCGTTATAAGTCAAAACCCCATTGAGGAGTTGCCAGGGGGAGACACAAGAATGAAGAAATGCAGGGGTGTCCTGGGAGAGGAATTGAAGCACTTGAAGAGTGCAAGAGTTGTTATGGGAGGCAGATTTAATGCAGTCAGACAAGGCCGTGTCAATAAGGCAGATGAAGAGGAAGGGGGGAAGGAGTGTGATGTCTTCATTATTGGTGGCAGTGGAGAGGTGATCTGGGTGTCGAGAGAGGGCATCAGGCCCTGTGAGGTGGGAACCAGGGATGTGGATGATTTTAAGGTCAAAGTTGGCCAGGTCCAGGAGCCAGCAAGCCTGGTGATGATTAAGGATTTGGGGGGAGTGAAAGTAGGTGAGATTCTTGTGGTTGGTAAAGACCTCAACTGGAAAGAGGGAGCTGTAAATGTAGTGCCACCAGGCCTTAAGAGCCCTGATGACAGCAAGGAGTTCCTGGTCATATATGTCATAGTTATGCTTGGCTGGGATGATGGATTGGAAGAGGTAGGAGCATGGGTGCCAATTGCCATTGGCATTGGTCTGGAGGAGAATGGCCCCTGAGGCATATTTGGAGGCATCAGTGGCAATGGCAAAGGGGGCAGAGAGATTGGGGAGGTGGAGGATTGATTTCTCCAGGAAGAGTTGTTTAAGCCTTTGAAATGTGGATTTGCAGGAGGGAGACCAGTTCCATCCTGTCATCTTCTTGATGAGGTCAATGAGGGGATGGGCAATGTTTGAGTAGTTGGAAATGAATCAGCAGTAAAAGTTTGCAAAGCCAAGGAAGGAGCGGACTCCTTTAACATTGGTGGATTATGGCCAGGTGGAGATGCCCTTGAATTTGACTGGGTCCATGGCAAGCTGGTTTGGGCAAACAATTATCCCAAAATACTTGACTTCTTCCACAGTGAATGTGCATTTTTTGAGCTTGAGATGGAGGTCGAGTTTGGTCATCCGTTGGAGGACTCACTTGGTGTGTTCCTCATGAGTTTTCACATCAGGAGAGAAGATAAGAAGGTTGTCCATGTAGATGATGAGCCACCCTTCTGCAATCATGTTGGCAAATGAATCATTCATGAATTGTTGGGATGTAGCAGGGGAGTTTGTTACAACTCACCTAGCCCCTATCCCTTTTTCAGCTCTACCCCTGTCTCACACCTGTGAATGCCATCCATACACCCATACCTCGCCCCTCATCCTCATCCCTCCTTGCCTAAAGAGGCCATCATCATTCCTAACATGACCCCCTTGCTTGGTCTAACGACTAGACAACACTCGGACTCTTCGTCTTCCACCCTCGTCCCTACTCTGAGTTACTTCCTCTGTCCGACCCTCTGCCATAGACCCATCCCCGTGCCTATCCAGGAATGCCCTACTCCCCCGTCACCTTGGACCTTCACCGGTCACATCTGGGAATCTTCCCCATCACCGTCCTTTGTTCTCGTATCTGCCCAGGATCTCCCCCTGGCACCCTCATACGCTTTCTCTTGTTCTTATTCACCTTGCCATCCTTCATTTACCTTACCATTGGTGCTATTGGCACACCCTTCACCCCAGTCATGCGTCTTACCGACATCATGCTGTAGTTCACCCTTCGACCCCACTTATGTGGCCTTTACATTAGACATTTCACTCTTGTCATCTTGGCTTGCGCATCCCTCTGATGCCTGTGCCCTTGACCCATGCCCTTGGCCCACATTCGGGCTCCTCTTCATTCACATAGTACTTATATGGGACCTTCAAATACACTTGTACCCTAGCTTCAGCTTACCGGTTCTTCCTTTGGACTTGTACCTAGTCCCTACTGGCTATACCCCTTGTATTCACGTACCCTGCCTATGCAACACCCTTGATCGCCTTCTTCCGTGGTCTGGTGCCCCCATCAGGACCTCCTCGATAAGAAGTGTGGTTTTTGTGGATGAAGTCCCAGTCAATGCAGGAGATGTCTGCACCACTGTCAATGAGGGCTCAGATTTTGATGGCTTTCAAGGTGTGCAAAGGTACAGTAACTTGGACAGAAATCTGCATTTTCTTGGAAATGTCTCATACTAGTACAAATGCACAGGAAGAAGTAGGGGAAGGAGGTGTCAAGGCTGTTTCCCCATTTAAAAACCCAAAGAAGTGTAGTGGACCTGACATACAGCCAGGGTGTTTTCATCATCATCATCATCACAGTCAATTAAATTAGGAACCTTGTCCTTCTCCCTCCCTTTCCCTTTATCCTTGGTTTCTTTGGCTATGGCGTTTACTTGTTTACAAGGGGAAGTGAAGTGGGGGCAGCAGGAGGACATATGGCCCAGTTTTTAGCAATGGAAGCATAGATTCTTTTCCATGTATTGCTTTCTGATGGCTGGAGTCATCTTTTCAACTTTAATAGCTGAAGTGTTCATCACATTGGGGTCTTTCTTTGGGGTGGAGGAGGTAAAGGACTGGTAGGTCTGATGATAGGGTTGTTGGTTCCTTTTGGTGATCTCATTGGCCCATTCTCATTGGGTTTGGAAATGGACAGCTTTTGAGTACCAGTTGGCAATGGTGGTGGGAATGGTGTCTGTTATGTTCGAACCCGGGTAGGCCTGAGACATAGACCAGTAGGTGACTTCTTATCAAGGAGGTCCTGATGGGGGTGCCAGACGATGGAAGAAGGCAATCAAGGGGTTTGCATAGGCAGGATACACAAATACAAGAGGGGTAGCTTTCGTATGGACGAAGTACAAGTCCAAGGTAGAACCAGGAAGCTAAAGCTAGGGTACAAGTGTACTCCAGGGTCCTGTATAAGTACTATGCGAATGAAGAGGAGCCCGAATGTATGCCAAGGACATGGGCAAAGGGCAAGGATGTCAGAAGGATGCACAAGCCTGAGTGACAAGTGTGAAATAAGTAAGGTAAAGGCTGCATAAGCAGGGGCAAAGGGTGAACTTCTGCATAATGTTGGTAAGACACATGACTGGGTCAAAGGGGTGTGCAGATAGCGCCAATGGTAAAATAAATGAAAAGTGTCAAGGTGACCAAAAAGAAGGCAAAAGCATACAAAGGAGCCGGGGGAAGATCCTGGGCAGATACGAGAGTAAAAGACAGTGATGAGGAAGATTCCCAGATGTGACCAGTGAAGGTCCAAGGTGACAGGAAAGTAGGGTGTTCCTGGATAGGCACAGGAACGGGTCTATGGCAGAGGATAGGACGGAGGAGGTAACCTGGAATGGAAACAAGGGCAGCAGACAATGAGTCTGAGTGATGTCTAGTTGTTAGACCAAGCAAGGGGGTCATGTTTAGGAACAAAGACAGCCTCCCTAGGCAAGGAGGGATGAGGGTGAGGGGCAAGATACAGGTGTGAGGACAGTTCTCTCAGGTGTGAGACAGGGGTCAAGCCGAAAAAGGATAGGGGCTACTGCAAGTCGTAATAGTGTCAAGGGCCATGATGTGCCTCATCATAGAGGTGGGAATGCCTGCTATGAAGTAACCAATAAGGACATTGTCATCTTTGACTCCAGCATGCTGGACGTGGCCTTGGAACTCAGCAATGTAGGTAGGGAGGGGGGGTTCGAAGGTTTTATCTTTTTTCATTGTCATCCAGGTGGTGGAGGCCATGCAATGGCATTTCCTACAATATCTTGATGGTGGAAGGCTGTATAAAACTTGGTGGAAAAATCTGCAAAGGTGCTGAAATTTACAATGGTCCTGGTAATGACTTGTTTTCAGAAGGCTTTAGCCCAAGTCTTTGCAGTTCCTTCAGTCATGTACAAAAGAGTAAAGGCAACTTTCTTATCCTTGGAGTTATAGACATCGGTGTTGACAATGAGGTAGAATTGGATGGTGTCCAGCCAGGCTTCTGAGCCCTTGTAATCTCCATCAAAAGCCTCTGGTACTTCAATGTGAAGTTCAATAGGTTTGAATGAGGACATGGTGGGAAACAGAGCAGGGATAGGTAGGCGAGTGATAAACAGTGGGTGATGTGAAGAGGGAGTAGGAAGGGGAAAGACCAGTTGGATGGCAATCAGGATAGGGGAGGGTGGGGTAGGTTCTTGAGGGAGGGAAAGCTGGGCAAAGAGTTGATGGCTTAGAAAGAGACTCAAGTGTTCCTCTTCTTCATTGGGAATTGGAACATTGAGGTCAGTGGACTGTTCTTTTTCTTCCTCAGAGCAGGAATTCTCCTCAATATCATCTGGGGAGTCTGTGTAGGTGGCACACCACCCGAAGTCATTGGATGGATAGGAAATGGTGGGCAGTTTATGATGATAGTAACCATGATGAAGAGAGCTTAGCTTTTGTTATGGTTCAACCAGTGTAGTACAACCATAGACCTGAAAGTAGAAAACCCTCAATGAAAGAGCTAAGGCACAGGTGGTGGTGAAGGCCAAAGAAAGGAGATGCAGTAGAAGGCAAGGATCAAGGGTCCAAGGCCTCAGTTGACTCAGGTCTAAAACCTTGTTGTTGAGAGCAAGAGGAGCAAGTCCTTAGCCAGTCCAATGATAAGCAAAAGGTGGATCACATGAAGATATAAGCTTCAAGTGGTAGATTTGG
>QFEL01004448.1:0-11439 GCA_003316195.1 Neoboletus brunneissimus
GACGATCTGGAACACCTGACTCTGATTTAGTTGCCGCCTGTACCGTTGGTAATAATTGTCGGGTCACATTCCCTTTCACGGGTACGCACTGGTATTCGTCATGAATCTGGGTTTCCTCATGTACTGCCTGAAGGATCTGGAATTTCGGTATATGTCATCAGTGCTGGATTTCAGGGAATCTCCGCAACGCTCACGATAGACGGTGGCCAGAGTGTCACTGCGACCTTGCCAGCACCAGCTCCACCCTCATATCAAACCCACAATGTCTCGCTTTTCAACCTCCAATCCCTCCCCAGCGCTAACCACACAGCGACAATTAATCTCTTGGACTGGAATAATGACCCCACGTCCCTTTACTTTGATTATGCGCTTATCAATGAAAGTTATATCGAATCGTCAACCTCTTCTCTTCCTCTCTCCTCGCCGATGACAAGTGATGCATATAGTGCAACTACGCCAATTCTCCAGATCCAGACCTCCAAACTAACAAATACCTCTTCCACATCTCCCACAACAATGTCCACCTTCGCTGGTTCTGCCCATACATCTGGTTCCAGGTCTGCACCTTCGCATTAAAGCCCCCTCCTAGACGCTGATACCATCCCCCAGTGCGAACCTCGGTGCTCTGCTGGGCGGCACATTTGGGGGGTTCGTTGGTCTCGTTGCCATCGTCGCGGCTGCCGTCTTCCTAAAAAAGCGCAAGTCTCATTACGCAGCGTTGGACGAAAGCCGCAAACCTGATCCATTTCCCGTCGCTCCTGTTCCGGCCCGTGCACGGACAGTGCCACTGCCAATACAATCCCAGACGGATGAGAAGAGACGCATACGTCTCGCGGCTCGCGACATGGCGCTGCACCATTCCCCCGAGCTTGATCGCGAGTCGGGCGATTTTCACATCCTTTCGGCCGTCGACCGCTGATCCTTTCTCACACGATGATTTTTGTTGTTGATCGTGGACACGAGGATAGACTGTCATCCAACTTTCGAAACACTTCTCACCCGATCCGGCACTATATCCACATCACTAGACACACGAATACTTCCGAAAGTCCACCTTTTACTTCCTTCCCTACACATGCATGTATCTTCTTGCCCTGCATCACCTTCACTGTCCCTTCAACTTGAAAATACTTATTTATCACGTCTTCATTGGAGATTCGTTACTACGATTAATATAGAAGTGTGCTTGATACGACTATGAATAGGCTTGTCCGAAAGTGCTCCAGCGGGGCATCCAATGGCTAACGGGTATCACATACAAACACATAACAAAACAAGGAACCAAGAGAGAAAGCATACACACAAAGTGTCCGAGTCCCACTATCACTGCGCCTGTACATAATCATAACTGGGCGGCGCCGTACCTATCGTCGTCTCCCCGTCCCCATGATCGCTCACCGTCGACGACCATGGCGCACCTCCGGCCGGGGGCTGCGTCCGCGTCTGCGATGGCGGGAACAAGCTGCCCGGATCGAGATGCGCGCGCAACTCTGGGTCATTGACATTGATGCCACCCGCGCCTTGTGGATTCGCTAGCATGCGTTCCAGCACGCGTGCGACGACCGGCGCGGGGACGTTGTTGTTGAACAGGCTGTTGACAAAGTCCGCTTGTCCGTCCGTCAGAACCGTGTCCGAACGCGCACCCGCAGCGTCCAGGCCCGCCATCGGGCCCTGCTGCAGCCCACGCGTCGGGGTACCCGACGAACCCCGTGATTTCTCGTTGGGATAGCTGACTGACGCTCCGATGGGCACTGGACGTGCTGGCGGGTGTAGTTGCGCCGGTGTCGATGTATCTCGGTCAGGAGCCATTGCTGTTACTGCTGTTACTGCTCCAGCCCCACCGATCGACACTGGCACGGACGAGGTAGCGCTGAGGTTGCCGCTCGAGTCAACGCGCGTGTGAGAAAAGTTCGTTAACGGACTCGAGCTGCTCAGATCCCGGGCAGCGATGTTGGGCGTGGAGGCAGCGTCTGTGGATGTCCATGATTGCAAAGGACGTGACATTCCGGAAAGTTGATTCGCGGACGGTGCAGCAAACGGGTCTGCGATGGCAGGGTCGGTATCGGTAAACCTGGCTTCAGGTTGTGGCAAGAGGAGTGGGGTGGGTCTCTCGTTCAGTGACTGCAGGTGTTGGCGGCGGCGGCGACGGATGCAGCAGAATGCCAGGCCAAGGAGTGCGAGCAGACCAACAACACCCCCAGCGACACCGCCCGCGACAGCGGCGACGTTGATTCTGGACAAGGCACCGTTAGACTACAATCGATTGTACTTTGAGGTGAGACCTCACTTTTTTGAAGTCGAAGACAAAGAGTTGGATGAACCGTTGCCATTTCCGGATGACGTGCTCAACGGAAGCGATGTTGCTCCTGATGACTGATAGGAAAATACGGATTCGACAGAGGCCACACCTGGAGAGGAAGCTGCCGAGCCTGTCTGAGTTCCTGTGGGACTCGTTTGCTGTGAATTGGCCTGTGAACCTGAACTGCCTGACGTTGGTGATTGCGTTGCAGATGGGGATGAAGACTGCGCGGGGGTAGGGTTTGAGCTCGGGCTCGGACTTGGACTCGGACTCGGACTTGGACTCGAGTTCGAAGCCGGACTCGAATTGGTTGTTGAACTTGAGACCACTACTTGATTAACGTCGATATAGTCCAGCATCATGCCACTAAAGCCACCATTCCAATCCAGTACTGTCATCACAGCCGAGTGCGTTCCAGATGGTATGTTTTGTACATTGAAGAGGGTGACATGAGGGATATAGTATTGCGGTGCTGGGGGTGCGCCGAGAGTTGCCGTCGTTGCCGTTCCCGAATCTATGGAAAGAGAGGCTGACATGCCTTGCGGTCCAGCTTGTAGAACATATATGGTTATTCCAGAGCCTAGAATCAGAATAAAATGGGATCCGTCCCTTGTCCTATGAGTAAAACCTGAAAGAAAAACATACCCGTGAATGAGAACTGTACTGCACAATTGTTTGATGTAGAGCAGGCTGCATCTATAGGGCCAAGTTAATTCCAGGTACACGGCGCTCTGTTCTTGTCGTTGACTTACAAGTGCTACAAGTACCGTTCATCGCGCCTTGAGTATGGCAATCGGAAACACGGTGCAGTGAAGTACTCACTATGTGCCGTCGTAACACTGAGTTGCGTCAACGGTCTGCATTGTCCCGTTGGGCAATCGAATTTCGAGTACTTCTCCAGTATCCGAACCAAATGGGCCCCATACTGGACCAGATGGGTTTTCAGAGAACTTGAGTATCGAATAATTGCTATCGTCGATGGTATATTCCGCACGGACTAGCGCCGGGTATAAGAAGATGACAAAGGACATGAAATGAAATTGAAACATATTAAAAAAAAGGAGAGGTAGCGCAGCCCTGCCCAATGCCTCGAAATTTGAGCGCTTGGGGATCAGTAGCGAAGTGGTGGGGACCAAGAGTGGGATATACCAGATAAGTCACCTGCAAAATCGGTTTCAAGAACAGAAAAAAAATGTGTAATCATGGGGTCATCATTCAAGGGGACTTAGATACGCCTTGGCATGCCCTGATGATCTGATGCCGCCGTGTATTACATACCTGGGTATTATGGGCGCGCACAGGTTTGATGGAACACCAGCGCTGAGAAATCTCCTGTGGGATTTAGACGACAAGCATAAGCATGCGATTGCATGCAAACGTACTGTGCAAATAGGACCAGATGGTAGACTTGACTACATCTTGAATCTGTTAATACAATGATTCCACGCCTGTGGGAAACCGCGGCAAGGAGTCATGCTAACTCTATCGACCGAGCTTTTGTTAGCGTGTGAGAACGTTGAAACGTTGAAACTTGCTGGTCCTCAACGTTTCAACCTTCTTTTTCACATACAAATCACACTGGGTCACACATCTGGGAATCTGCCTGTGATTGACACTGATGAAACACAATATTGTACATTTCCTGTGGTAACTCCAAATGCATGCTGAACGCGGTCTCCATAAACTAAGTGATCTAACGGAGAGTGACCAATTCTTTCGGAATTTTTTTGTCAGTCAATAGTGATCACAACTGTTAGACATATCTTTGACGAACCTTCAGCCGACGTAGGATGAATCGCAACCGTGTCATCTAGATCCTGTTTGCGTGCTATTTCGAGCGTGTAAGTATGGGCAATCCTCAGAATTTCAGGACGTACCGCCCATCTTGACAGCTACTCCAAAACCTTGCATGATTTCGTCACTGCCCAATCCGATGATATGGACTCCGACAACGCGTTCCTCTTCGCCAACGACAATGAGCTTATAAACTGTTGGCTCCTTGTGATGCTCTGCAATCTGTGAGAAATAGAGCGCGCGGAACGAGGACTTGTCTGGGATTGAAACGGGATCAGAAATCGTGATCTATGAGGGATCAATCGATTCGACCTACAGATCTTTACGTCTTTGCCATACTTCTGGTATGCTTCCGGTTCCGTAAGACCTACGGTACCGATAGTGGGATGCCTGTGCCAGGTGAGTATCATGCCACAATCCAGAAAAACTTGACACACGAAAAGACGACAGTAGGGATGTTTTCGTATGAGAGCTTGTCGTTCTTAAACTTTTCAGGGCCGAAGAGTCTGTTGGACAACCGCCTGCCAGCTGCGATGGCGACAGGGGTAAGCAAAGCTTTGCCTTGCACGTCACCGATTGCATAAACACCCGGAACGTTGGAGTTCTGAAGTTCGTCCACGACGACATCGCCCTTCTTGTCGAGCTTAATTCCGAGTTCTTCGAGTCCAAGGCCTGCCGTATTGGCATGTCGGCCGATTGCCCAGATCAAGCAGTCAACTTCAACGGTCTCCCCGTTATTATCATAGATCGTTAGCGTCTTTCCCTTCTCTCCTTCTACGCGCTGGACCTTAGAGTTCTTGTGGATCTTGACTCCGGTGTGTTCCATCCATGGGGTTAGCGTGTCCTGCAACACGGGGTCGAATGTACGCAGAACCTTGTCATGCCGAATGAAAAGATGAGTCTCCGTACCGAGAGAGTTGAAAACGCCAGCGAATTCCACAGCAATGTAGCCGGCGCCAACGATTGCAACACGCTTGGGCTGTTCTTCCAGATCGAAGAATCCATCAGAATCGATGCCAAGGCTCGCTCCAGGAATGACACTGTCCGAAGGGGTCGTCGGACGTCCCCCGGTAGCGATCGTTAT
The DNA here is from genome assembly GCA_003316195.1 of Neoboletus brunneissimus. Classification (NCBI taxonomy): domain Eukaryota; kingdom Fungi; phylum Basidiomycota; class Agaricomycetes; order Boletales; family Boletaceae; genus Neoboletus; species Neoboletus brunneissimus. Next base: position 5,178 of record QFEL01004448.1, read on the forward strand.
GTGGTCTGCGTGTAGTGTGTACTTCTGACCGTCTGGGCGAGTGACCTCAACGGAACTGGGGGATGTCAAGCGCGCGAACCCAGCATGATACTCCACCTTTTCCTTTTCAAGATTGTTCTCATAGATGTTGTTCAACTTGCGGATGTATGCGTCGCGCTGGGGTTTAAAGGCCGCCCAATTAAATTTGGGCTCTGGAACCCCCTCGAAATGATATCCTCCGGATGCGTGGCGTAATTTGTCCGCTAGGTCGGCGGCGTGCCACATGATCTGGGAAAGCAGTTGACCGTACATTCGATATGACAGCATAAATAATGTTCGCACCTTCTTTGGAACACATCCTTGATTACCGAAAGCGTAAACTCGGTGGCATGTAAGCAGCAGGAGCCACTTACCAACGTTCACACAAGTGCCGCCCAGATAGGGCGAGGTCTCGATGAGGGCGACTTTCTTGCCGTACAGGGCCGCGCGGCGCTGTGGGGGGGATCAAGTTTGTGAGTGGGGGACCGACGACATGACTTACCGAAGAAGCGACACCTCCACTACCGCCTCCGATACAAATATAATCGTAGCGTCCATGCTGAGGACGATCTATCGGTGCCATCTTAGTTGATGAGGAAGTGAAATATCTTGACAGCTACGATGCAGTGAGATTTGAATGTGAGATCAGATGACGAATATCACTGGCAACTGCACATAGGCACGCTACCTGATAAAGTCGCGAGGATGCACGCTGAGCGGACACCAATGAGGAAGATGCAATTTTTGCTGTAGACGATATGGGAGAAAATCGGACAACCAGGTTTCGTGAAGAGAAATGGGAGGAAACGAGCACGCAAATCATTCCCGGCGATGCTTTTTATATCCTAGCGTCTGTCAGCCTCTTCTCTAGGTGGCAAGTAGATACTAGAGTTGGCCAGTCTTCGTCATTATTGACCAGTTCAGTGTCATGTGACAGCATGTATATTTACATGTATCACGTGCGCGGATCTGCTGACCAAGCCGCAGCCTGATCATCGATAATGGGAAATTTGACACAACATTCTATGTAATGGCAAGGCCGAATCTAACACCCATGAAATCGAAATTCACTCCAAGTCCCTTATTGCTCAAACGCTCATCTTCAAAGTAATCGTAATCCGAACCAAGTACATGCAACTTAGCCCCGGACGTCGCAGGTATGCACTTGTAGTTAAACGGTCGAAGTATCCACCGTCATTGAGCCACACAGGGTCCTATGTGTTTCCATGTCCAATCTGTTGGCGAACACCAAACTTCCATAAATTACAGCTAGTTTTTGCTTGCACTTGCTTGAGGTACTCTTCTCAAATGTCGATTCGGAGGTCACCGATGGTCCGGCCTACCTTTCTCCCCGTCTTAGCCTCCTTTTACTCCTGCCTACTGGTTCTGGAGTTGCTAGCAAGTTCGGTACGCAAGCTATCGCAAGTGGCAACAAAATATTGTTTGATCCTGTCCAAGCGCCGATAGCACCCCATTAATTTTGGGTCTGTGCTCATATACAAAGTTACCCGTTTGCGCCGACTGGGTTTGTTGGCAAGGAGTCAAGTTCAACCAAAAACGCACCAGCCGCATGAGGTCCTTGCCACCCCGTTATTCATTCAACGGTCGACTCGACCATCCAATCCATGCCTCGATGATGGCACCCGATTCATTCTTTACTTCGCATTCCCTGATATATTAACCTTACTTGAGATCACGCAAAAATTGCTCGACCACTTAACTATTTCACACCCCACTGGCTGTGGCATAAACAAGTGGAGCTTCGCCCCAGCATCCTCCTCGCCCGACGACACCTGTGCCAAGTGTGGTTGATGGCAATGCAGTGGCACACAGCATCACCATGCCTGCACTGGTGGACTTCCATCACTCTTCCTTGACAGTGGCTGTATTTCCACTGAAAGTGACTTTGTCACATCTGGTGAGTGTTCGCTAGCTTGCATAAACGTTCAAACAGCCTAGTGTTTTCAATGGTGAAAGCGCCATTTTTGCCAGGAATCACTGGGTGGATTGCTGAGGTCTGGTATTGACCTGTCGACGATGATTACGGTAACTAGATTTAGCTTTGGCATCGACTGTTATCGGTCTAATGAATGCGCTGAAGCAAGCCACTCAAGCTAGACATCCCAAGAAGGCTGTAACCGTCAGTACTTCATGGTGACTTGAAGTCATTACGCGCAAGACATGATGATGCACTCGTATCATGCACACGCGTGACTTTCTGACGCCTTTAAGTAGTCGTGGCTCATGCCCATCCCATGTTGATCGGGTTTAACAGTCGCACCCTAAGGTGCGGATGGTGGCGGGCTGGAAATAATCATGATTTTTGATGAAAATCACCGCAGAGCGTGCTTATACAAATGTATCACAACTCACCTTGTCCTCGAGGCTCCCGTGGCATTGCAAATCTGAACGAGCTTCCATTCAAGTGGATCGTGGCCACAAAACGAGAGTTTGTTTGTAGCACCAACTTGAGCGTTTACTGCCAGTGACGCAGTGAGTAACGTTATTATACTACGACAAGTGCTGATCTCTAGCGCTTCCCCTCCATTGCATTGTCGCCTCGGCCACTCTAGCTTCCCCTGATCTGACACACGCAGTATCCATAACCGTGTGATTGCCCACACAACGCCAGGTCAGTACTTTCACCCGAAATCCCCAATTCATAATCGAAAGGGACGTCGCCAAGACACTGGGGTATACCATCAGAACATTCTATGAGATATGGCTGTGATCCCAAGACCCCGTCAGGCGTGAGAGGTGATGCCACACTCCCACCTGATTGAGTGGTTTTCTAGAAAATGGATGCAGCGGACATTTTAAATTTTAAAATTACCATTACCCCCATCTATAGCCCCGGCCTCGAACGGGGTACAATGCGTTTTCCTCAAAGGTCGCAAAAACGCGGTTGGTCCTTCAGGCCTTCAGCTTCAGGTATGGGTCACAGCTAAATATTACATACGCAACGTCGACATATTTTTGGCCTACTGCGGAGCATTCATCAGTCGCACATGACAAGATTCATATCCGACAGCGAACACCATGCCATGTACGTGAAAGGTCAAAGGTTCCAAGATTAGCCATGGCATTGCGTGTAGCTCCACCAACCCCAGCGACTCCCGCTTGCAAAGCCGCAGTGTCCTGAGCTAGCGACCGTTACTCGTGTATGAGCTGTCACCATCATATCAATGATCGAACGGAAAGCGATGGTACTGCCGTACCGCTACAGAGACTTAAATACCTCAGCCTTGCTCGGTACATTCGTAGACCGTCTGTCTCTGACCTTTGCCCTACGGGAATAACCGTTGATAATGTCTAGATCCGGCTTAGACGGGATTGACGTATATACAACTTAAACTTTAGGGGGGAGTACTACCCGTCTAGACTTAGACTAGACTCCGTTTGTTGTTCGGGATTAGTGGCGTCATCGTGGCATCTTGATGGTACACCTTCAACGCTTATGCGTGCGATTAGGACGGAATCAGAACTCGAATCTACGATGGGATGTTAGAAGAGCGATTATCCATATAACGAACAACCATTCGCTGAACGGCCATTCAATGAATGTTTGTTGGCATACAACGGAACTGGGTTGTGAGATTGTTGTGTATGTTAAACAGTTTAAGATGCTCAACTAGGTACGTATCGCACGTGCTCGACTGCCGGCGCTCACAGACGCTCATATGTTTGGAACAATAGAAGCCACTCCCGGCATTGCCGGTTTCCATGTACGATGATACGAAACCGAACAGGGTCCGACGCTTCAGGAGACGCCGCCGATATTCGCTGTCATGGTTGCATAGTAAAGGTGCTCTGTGTGTTTGGGTGGGTCATCGATATCGGTCGCCGACGTAACGTTCTTGTCAGAAGGGTTATAAGGACCACGCCGCCAGGTCGGACTTTGCATGCTTGCGCGGTGTATGAGTACTAGTACTCCTCGGCCATGCTAACGTCAAAAGAATCCGTAATGGACGATCGGACTCGGATATTCGCGAAGATGGAAGATGCGTATTAGGGAAGGGAACACCCAAATCCCAGGGTAGGACAGTTTGAAGGTGGCGTTACAGCGGTATGACGCCTTTTGAGCGACGAAGGCTCCCATCGGGTTCTGACTCCTTGCCAGCGAAGAGTTGCACTTGTTTTGTCCCTGAGTTTAGCGTGCCGAAAGTGAATCGAAGTTGCGATGGTCGAGCAGTTCGACTTGAATGGTATACGGCGTCACAGAACGTCACATTGCCGATTTCATGCTCCGCACTGACACGTTATTCGAAGTAACCAAGTTGAAATGTATCAACCACTTGCTAATATTTAGGGTGGTCATAGTAGCTAAAGGGCATGTACTAACCGTAAAAATGCCAGCGTTCACAAAGGAGTGAGGCTGCCTATCTAAGATTAGATGATGAAACATTCTGGGATGGATGACTTCTCGTCGTCGGACAATGAAAACCATCGAACTCAGCTGCGGCACTGCATCGGCATGTGACACAGCATGATTAGAAGGCGTGACAACGGACGCGACTTGAGCTCGGAATGAACTCGTTCAAGTTCATGGTAAGCTTAAGAACCCTTACAAAAATGAATGATTGTAGCGGAAATCCAGGAAGTATGAAACTTGACGAGTGTGCCAAGTGCCCATGGCAGCTGAGTGCACTGTATGCGGTGGCACACATTGATAGAACTATTTTTATCGATAAGCTGTAGCACCACGAGATGCCGCCTCTGACTCATACTCAACGAAATTAAACTGGCGAACCATAACACAGTCAGCACTTCCTACCTGAAACAAGGAACAGAGACGTCATTCTCGTAACCTTAGCATACAGCGAAGAGAGTTTGTCAGCTCGGAACTTTATCTTTGATGAGTTGTTGGCTCTACTTACCTTTTCCGAATATGTTGCCAATAATTCACATGTATATCTGGGACCTTTGCACCACTGCACTGTCCGGTTCACCTGCATGAATCTGTGGATGTAACAGAGTCAGTGTGAGGTCTTGACATAGACACGTACACGGGTATGGATGGTGAAGATGAGCAGGACCATGTACAAACAATAAGGCGTCGACTGAGTTGTTGAGGCGCTCTCCCAAAGGCATGTATGATACGTCAAGTAATCAGAAGTCCGGTTGTCGGAAAACTTAGGAGTGTGATATGTTGACTTGGGTGATTTCCTGTGAAAAAGTATGAAAATAAAGATGGACGTCGATAATGGTGGAGAACTAGCGGCACCCGGTCGTCGTGGAAATGTGTAATTCCTAATATTGGGGTCCGTGTCGTCGCCGCCAAGGTCGCGCGTGAGAGCAACTATAGTCAAAGCCGTTCGTCACCTGAGAGGAGAAGGGATTGGCAGAGAAGCTATGTCTGTCAGGTACCGGTTTATTCCGCGTAGGATAAGGATGCATGTGCGCATCAAGTGACGGCATGATTGCAAAGCATGAGATGTCGTCTTGGCGAACAAGCTTAAAAAAGCACGGTGTTGAAGCGTTGGCAGACGAAAGCGGAGAGGACGGGAGCGAGTGGGGGCGTGGTTATATCAACGAGGAATGCGATATACGTACTTGGAACCCTCGCGAAAAGACGGCGAAATCGACGACGGTGGTGTCAGTTTAAGCGAGACCGAGGGAAATGGAAAGATCGTACAGATCGTAGAAGGGCAGCAGAAATGAGGACAGATCATCGATGTAATCCGCAATCGAGGTGGGCGGCGAATTCTGGGTTGATTGCTCGGGTACATATGTAATATGTTGGGTGAGGTCGACGCACGTTTGACTGGTTCCGAGTGCCGACGGGCCACGCGTTGTGTCTGAGGGTGACTCAGATCGGGCGTAAGCACGGTGTAGGTTAATGAAAGGCTGCGGATACACGTTCTGCGGAAGCAAAAGGAGGGAGGGATAGGGGGAGTTCGGATGCGGGTGGGGGGGTTGTTGGGGGGGTTGCAGAGGTGAATCGAAGATGCGGGATCTGGATCTAGTACGGAACACAGCCCGAGCGAGACCCCGGGGAGTGCTGATGTGCAGGGAGGCAAACGGATAGAAAGAGGAAAAAGAGGGGATGCACACAACCAATTCAACTCTAGTCCTTTGTCTCGATGGCACTCGTCCTCTCTTCCACTCCAGCACTCCCCCCAATGACCACCTCCATCCTCCTCCGCTCCCCGCTCCACCCGTCCCCCTCCCCGTCCCCCTCTTCCATCCCCCTCCCCGCCCTCCAGACGGATCTCTCTTCTTCCTCCTCTTCCTCTAATTCCGG
>QFEL01004469.1:0-29128 GCA_003316195.1 Neoboletus brunneissimus
GGATAGACACCCAAAAACTGACACATCTCTGCAAATAATTCCGGATTCGTGCACTTGCGAGCGATAACAAATGGCGCAATCCGCGGGAGGAAGGGCGATAAAAATCCTTGCGGCGGCTTCTTGTGCCGCTTCGTTAATTCGATCAGCTGGTACCCATGTTAGCTTTGCTCCAACGAGACACCAAAGGTATGCTCGCCTGTCCCAGCGCAATACTCTTTAACACTGGGTTGTGTTCACCAAGTTGCGAGACGAGATGAAAGACGACCTCCTCAAGCACTTGCGGATGAGCATCGCTAAAGGCCGTCAGCTGACATCCGTGGAGCTCCTTTAAAAAAAACCAACGCACGTTCCGATCAACCCAAGCGTGATCAAAGTCGTCTCCTTAATCGCATTTCTAGCCCCCGAATGAAGAAAACGAACGAGGTGGAAAAATAAACCTTCTATCTGTATCCAACCTCCTTGGTCGTTTGCGCATACTTTGACGAGATGAGCGAGAGCTTGACTTGAGACGGATGAGTACGCCTAGCAAAGGATCAAGATCCGATGAACACATACCCAGCCAATAGCCTTGAGGATCTATCCTTGTCTGATACTCCACGTTGGACCAATTCCACCACGATGGTGCAATCGTTCGCGAGCAGATCGACAGCATGGTGTTTGACGATGATTAAAAGAGTCCGATATGTGCCGCCGCGAACCACGGGTGTCACTTCCTCAGCGGAACCGACGAGAAGCTCACCGAGCAACGACAACACAGAATGAACCGGCGGAACGCAATCATCGTCGAAACAGCAACGCAACTCTGTGACGATTGCTGACGCATAGTCAGCAATGGCGCTTCTGACGGCGGCCGACCTGGACTGGCTCCTTTAACGCCGATATGAAAGCGCGGGGAAGATCGCTTACCTCTGTGAACTGTTCTTCTTGAGTACCTGTAAGCCACGTCCTGCGAACACGGCATCGGATAAGGCAGCATTGCTCGTCCATTCGAGTTCCCGCGGATCAACCACACCTCGGAGCACCTGCGTGGCTTGAACGCGCCAACCGACCGACTGTGAAACTTGCTCCGGAACACCCCGGTTACCGGCCTGCAACATCTCCGCATCTCTCACGACGCCCTCCCAATCGCGATACGATCCGTTCCCGTCGAAAAAGCTCTTGACAGCCTGCAATGCCGCACTATCTAATTGATCGAGATGTTTGCGCAAAAACATGCATGCGAGAACCTTGTACAAATTAGTCGTCTCGATTCTGCACCGAACAACACGAGACATACGAACTCTGAGTTCATTTCCAGCGTCCCCCCATTCTTCCCTTGTCAAAATACCAAGGATAGCAGTTGCGTGAAACGGGGTCAATCTCAAACAACTGTCTCCTTCGTTCGACAACAGAGAAGTAAATGCTCTCACAGAGGGACGAGATGAATTCTTGGGACCTTCTTCCAATTTATGGATCAGAAGGCGGGGGAACAAGATCCCAAGAGCATCTCGGAAACTCGTACTCATCGGAAGTACGATCTGCGCAGCCTGGAGCGTACGAAGTAGACACCGCGACCGCACCACGTCCGAGGTTGGGCAACTAAAACAAGAATCAAACGTCAACGGAATGATTCGTGCGGTACGCCGCAAAAGATCATGCGTGAAGCACCGGGATTCCTCCGACTGTTGCAATACCTTGGCCGCGATATCCGCGACGACGCTGCAGAAGGCGACAAGGAACGACTTGCTCGGTAGTCTGATAATATCCGCGTTGTCCGGAGGGACCTGCTTTGGGCTTCAGAACGAATTCGACGTGGTGATCTATATGGAAAATGGTCCTACGGGCGTATCTACTTTGTTGGAAGGCGCTCGCCTGAAACGCAGCGCTGAATAGAACTGAATGTCCAAGGGAAATTCGTCCTGCGACGTGCTTAGGATATCTACAAGCGATGAGACGAGAACGACAGCACGAGGAACGCATATTTGCTCACCGCACGTCAAGCCAAGCACATCCCACAAAAGTGAATGCGCCATGATTCTCTGGGAGGTCTCCCTTCGAAACGGAGAAGCAAGTAACTGACACAGGATGTGCACCAGAATGTTGGTCGCCTTGGAGTACAACGTAGTGGGGTCCAGATGGTCCGCGAGGCTATCATTTGTCACATCGAGCCAGGACTCCGCCGACACGCAGAGAGCGAGCAGCCTCACGAATAACTTCTTGACGAGATCGTTCCCGTCATACCAGATAGGCCGCGACTGGTGCGAAACATGATCCAAGACGTCGAGCGAGACGTGTGTAAGTGTGATGCGTTCGTTGGTCGTACCTTGTTTAATGGACGTGAAATAGGGAAAGTAGCCATAGACTTGATCAGCTAGCCCTGATATCATGGTTACCCAGGAAGCTCTGTCGTAGACTGGCTTGTCGCCACCCCCGGTCGACCTTTGTATCAGGGACCTCAAGAACTCCAGAAGCTGCTTCGGAGCGACAGCGTCCTCGCCATCCGGAGTTTGGAAGGTTGCCGGAACACAGCTAGACGGTGGGTCGCTCATTCACGACGGAAGTGGTGAGCCGTTGTTGGCAACGAATAGACGCAATATTAAAGACGCGTCGCGCCACGACCCCACGCCCTCAAAGCTACCAAATTAGGAAAGCGTCTTGGACGACGAATCATGCTATACACCAGATCGAACCGACGACCTACTTGCGACCAGCGCGTCGCTTTTCTCTCGCCTTCTCCCTGTCCATCGCCTTCTGCTCCGCCCTCTCTCCCTCCAAAGAGTTAAACACCTTGTTCATACGTTCCTTGTACACCCTATCCTTCTCCATCTGCTTCTTGTGCTCCACAGCCGCAAGGAACTTGGCATCCTTGCGCAACTCGCGAATAGCCCCCTTACGCTCCTGCTTGACCTGGTACCGCAGTTTGGACGCCTCGTTGCGCTCACGATCCGGGTCTTGCCGCCGGATATACGATGAGGAGCTGGTTTCGAATTTGGGGATATAAGACGGGATGGGGATCGGTTTGTGAGCTTGTAATAGGAGCGGTTTCCGAGATTGCCGTGAAAATTTGAGTAAACGTGTTATCTTGTCTTGCAAGGAAGCAACCCGTGACTGCCAACATGTAAGAATCCGCAACGGACGCCAACGCGAGGCCATACCTGGACATGTTCGGATAATTGTCCGCACTCCAATCCCGCAAGCACGAGATTGACTGGATCGTACAGCTCGATAAAGCCGTCAAGGGACTTGTACATATCAGCGAACTGCTCCAAAAGACTGAGGGCCAGGCCAAGAGCATCGATTTTAGACTGCTCCGTAGGACTTGCCAATAGCATGTGCACCAAGTCAGGTTTCTGAAACACAAGACCACTGGCTTTGTTCCTGTCGATAGCTAGCGGTTCACATAGTGCGGTCCGCAAATCCGGACACGGGAAGGTGCCAGGTAGCGATTTGGCGCTGACAAATACATGAGGCGCAAGATGTAACGTGGCATTAACCACGAAGTTGATGGCTTCTGGGACGAAACGCTTTGATAGAAATTCATATTGCAGGAACAGCGAGGACAGGAACAATCCACTTGTGACGTCTCCGAATGACCTAACTCGGCACAACCCGAGATATGCCCCCATGAGTAGTCGTGCAGGCGAAATGATCGGATGATGCATGTCACTGGTCGGCCAAATGATTCCTGTCACCCGAAGGAAAACGAGTTCGGAGAGTCCGGGCCATGTCCTTGCGTCAGGCTCTGACGCACCAGTCGCTAAACCGCGTTTAAGGTTTTTGTGCATAAGAGAAAGCTTTTCCACGAAATACTCTGCCGACTCGATGGGATACGATCGACAGAGCGCGAACAAATGCGGAACGAGAGCGGACAGTAACTTCATCCTTGGTGCTGGCGGCGATGCTATATATAGGATATGATCAACGAGGACTCTCGCCAGATTCTGTAAGCGGAAATAAGACAGGATATACTGAGATCATTACTTTCACTATACCTGCAACTTGAGTTTGTTTTCGGGACCAAGGCTGTGATGATACAGTGTCCGGATCCTTTGTACTACCGTCGGAACGTCAGAATCCGGGAGACTCTCGATGATTTCGAGGAATTTGTCGTGACTCTCGGGCGCAGGGAACGTATACGGCAACTCCTGCGTGGCTTTCAGAGTGTCTGAGGATCGCCGAACCTTTCGCTTTGTCCTCATTTCGGTGGTATCCTCCTCTTCCATGTCAGACGAGTCGTCGCCACTCGACTGATTGTCTTCTCCGAAATCATCGAAATCAACATCCTCGTCACCGTACTCCTCGTCACTGTCTTCGACTCCACTGTCTTCTCCTTCATCGCTCTCAGACGCATCACTACCCACCTCCACATCGAGACCAGCACCAAGTCCACCAAGCGATTCGTCCTCCATGAAATCATCGTCCAGGTCATCGCCTCCGCGAGAGCGCTTCTTTCTTCGTCCAGCTGCGTCTTCATTGTCGCTTTCGTCTGGATCTTGACCCAACATGCGCAATCTCCGCTGTTTCTCCGCTTTTTCAAGCGCTTCCCTCTGCTCCAGCGCCAACTCTTCCTCCGTTTTCGTTCTGTCTTTTGGCTTTGCCCGTTTATCAAAGGCGAGCTCGCGGACTTGTTTGTCATACTCTATGGTATCTTCGTCATTGGCAGATACTGGTGCAGCAAGCTTTGCAGCGTCAGCCGTATCGTTATCTATAGATGACGGATCGGGAGCGTAGAGGAGTGTCCTAAGCGAATCGAAATCTTGGTCGAGTTCATGTCGCATGTTTTCCCCTTGTTCTTTCTCTATTTGACGACGCATCTATGCCGGGCGATGTCTCATTAAGCGGCTCCCTATACACCAAACGAGTGAATACCTTGTGTGCCTTGCTTTTGGCGATAACTTCAACCATGACTTCGGCTTTAGATTTTTTTCGATCGGGCTATAAAAGTTGGTTTGGGGATCTGTACGAGGTTGACGGAACCACTACGCCATACCTCGTCCTCTGTTTGCTCCCCATCATCCCCAAAGCCACCAAAGTGGACCTTTTTGACAGTATCATGATCGAGTTGACCTTCTGGGATGATTAGACGCGCCCCTCGAATGCTGAGTAGCACTCACCTTCTTCCTCGTCTTCGTCCACAAGCAATAATATATCATCAAAGTCATCCAGTTTAGATAGACTCTGGCCATAATGCGTCAGCTCATCCTCATTCTCCAGATTGAACGCAGACGCCTTGGAGGCACGCTGTCTCTCCTTGGTGAACCGCTCCAGCATACGCTCCTCGAGCGACAACGAAGCGTCATTTTCACCAAACCGTCGATCGATAACACCACCAACACGTCCCCTTTGTTCAATCTCCTTCAACAACGATTTCTCCCTCTACGCGCACAATCAAAAAAACACATCATCAGCACACACATGGAAAAGACGAGGACGTCTCTACTTGCTGCATCCCAGCCTGTTTACTCTGCGCTGGTCGTCCCATCATCCCCTTGATCTTTCGACCACCGACATCGTGTTTGAGCCGGGTGACTTTGACGTCAAACGGGTTCAATTTTTGTTGAATCTCGCGGAGTTTTGCAGCTTTTTTGACTTTTGCGTGTTCTGTCAACGGTATGGATCTCTTTTTCTTGCCATTGGGTCCGTTGACGCCGGCTTGCGAGAGCGCGGATTTGAGTTGGGATAGCTGGGATCCCTTGGCCATCGCTAGTAGCAAAAGGCGGTGTCACGCATACGTTGTCACGCGATATGTTTGTCACACGTTTCCTTGCTGTTTTCTTTGACGATCCCATCTGACCTGTGGGTGTCATATGTGTCGCTGTAACCGACCCCTCCGTGTCGCACGGAAGATGGAGCATGGCATCGCAACCTTACGGAGGACCTGATGCGAATGGCAACCCGGTCGTCGTATGGACCAATTTCTCTCTTGGAGGTCTTTTCGCCACTCCGGGGACCGGCACCCTCAGACCAAATACCCCTTGCATGTCGACAGCACGAAATTTCGGACGCACTTGCGCCACTACATGAAAACACATGCACAAATGACAATCTTACACGCACGACTGTCCGGCATAGTAGCTGGACCGGTCCATCCGTCGAGACCATGTGCATTTCTGCTCGTCAGCGTCAATGGCCCATCTGATGTAGTGGGACGCTCGACGCGCTACCTGCCCCCACCCTCCGAGAAACCCGGTTACAGCAGGCTTCATTCGGATTCGAATTGTGGTGCCCCTTTTGGAATACCCCATCATGTCATTCGCGCCGGGTATGCGGCGCGCATATTCGGTTAGAGCTGTCAATGTCACCCGACGATAGCGTACTACTGGTAGTAATCTGCACTACTGAGTAACGTTATCGCTTCACGACTGTTAAACAATTCATTTGGTCGTGCTACCCGAGCCACCTTCCTAATCCAAAAGCAAAATTTGTTCTTTTCTGACATTCGGGCTGTCTGATGGGCTTAGATAGCGCCCATGGCCAACCCACCCGACGACGGACATACTCCCCCGAACGTCTCCTCGGAAAATCATGCCGAGCAAAGACAAAGGAGGGTCCTCCAGCATATTCGCCGAGCACGACCACCGGACGAGTCAAGTCGGGGACAAAACAAGTTCAATGGCCCTGTTCTTTCCCCGAAAAGCGCATCCGATAATACGTACTCCAGCGCGACCAAGGGGGTTCGCGTGATGGCACCCGAGCAAACGCCCTCACGACCGCCACGCGACGCGGTGCTTTCCCCCACGCTTCTTGACCATTCGTGCGGGCTGTCGCAACCAAGTCACAAGTGTATATTAAAGTCAGTCGTACAGGATGTTAGCTCAAGTGCCACGTCGTTGACGGGACTCGAATGTTCATGGCAAGAGTCAGAGTGACATTACCCATGAACGTTAACCCTTCCTTGGTACCTCTCGATCACATCTCGGATGATTTGTCCCGGTCATCGGACAGGCGCGACTTCCGGTGGGTTAACCGTCTCCATTCCTTTTTGCCAGACGCGCACGCCCGCAACAGAAAGGAAAACGAAATGAAAATATGGACGTGGTCTAAGGAACGCCCACGTTGGACGTATGTCTTTTCTATCATGGCCGTCAGGTGGGCGTAATCGGACATAATCATGCCGGAGGTTTTGCCAGCGTGATAGGCCGCAAGGGCCACTTTAACCCCAAACAAAGTCGTGCGTGCTTCTGGCGCGCCTCGTGTTCACTGGTCGGTCATATTCATACTTTTAATAAAAAGCTCTCCTGGTTTCACAAGGTAAACCTTAACTATGCGACGATGCAGGGAAAAAAAGTACCTTCAGGGTAGCCAAGACATGCGCGAATGACGCCTTGGATACTTTGGCGTGTCAGTACTCACTAGGCGACTTGTCCCTGGGTGGCGAAAAGGGGTCTTACATTCATTCACGCCACCCATCTCAGCATCTTGCTTCGTCCAGCAGCACTGCAGATGCCAAAAATTCTAATTCAAGGTATACTAAGATGCGGCAACTAACAGTCCGACTAGTACTAGTACAGTCCGTCATCCTCTGCTCGGCGTTGTTTTCGTACATTATCAGTAGGGGTATCTATCATCGCGACGACGACCCACGAGGCATGGGGAGTGGGGAGCGAGGGGTATGCGAGATCAACATATGTATATGTGCAATATGGTCATAGTCGACAGTTGGCAGTGTGCGATGTAGATGATACAAGTCGATCGAAGTCAGTGGGACGGGCCCTCGGGAGATAAATATGTGACTTTTCTGGCCGTGCCACGCTGTATCGTCGTCGTTTTGAGCCATAGCGAATAAATAGGCCTTGATATCGCGCAGGGAACCAAAAGGCAACAAGGGGAATTAGTATGTGGTGGGTGGGATGCGAAATCGAAGGACAATAAATAGGAACAAGACACGGACAAGCGATGAGACCGGTCGAATTATGAGGATGGAAGGTCGGCGACAAGGGATGGGGAAGAAAGCAAGAGTGGCGATGCGTGAGGGAGTGGAGACGGTTGTAACGGGGCCTCTGGCGTGAGACTCTGGGTGGGCGCAGGAGATTGTGACGGCATGGGTGGCGAAGCAAATTGGACATTGCGCTGCACAGGCAGTGAGCCGCGGCGGAAGCTATCCGACTGACCCTGGTACAATGCTGGCTGCGGATAATAATTAGGTGTAGTCGCCGCTTTCCGCGGTGCAGGATGTGATTGTTGAAGGGAAGCAATGTCCGTAAGGGGTGCATTAGGGAGGCGAATAGGCGCCTGAAGACCAGAGTCAACTGGCGGACTTTCAGAACTGCGAGGGATTGGGAAAGTCGAGACAGCAGGCGAGGAAAAAGCGGACGAGTGTGATGATGCGGAGCCAGGTGTTGGTGGCAAAGAGGAATAGACCGAGACTGTGGCAAGGTGAGGATGGACGCCCAACAAAGAGTAAAGCGACACTTACTGCTGTCGTCCCAATCGCTGGCGGCACTGGATGCGGAGCTAGAGACCGAGTTGCGACGGGTAAGGCCCAACTCGGTGGATTCGCTCTTGACAGGAATAGAGCCAGCATGTGGTGATTTTGGAGTCTTTTTGTCAGCCGGGGTGGAGCCAGTGGCCTTGCGGGTCTTGCCACCCGCGCGAAGTTCGTCAAAGCGCAAGGGACGGGGACGGAGATGGGTGCGCTCGTAGAGACCGCACTTGTTGCAGACGATTTTCCCGGGATTGAGGGTGGAACGACGCCAGGAAGGAGGTTCAGTGGTGTGGCAGTTGAAACAACGCCGGCGGAGGTACTGTGTCTCCTTGCTGGCTGCGTCGTCGGTGAGCTGGACGGGCAGTGCGGCACCGGGGGCGGAGGGGAGGAAGGAGGGGTGGTGGTGGGACTGGAGGGGGTGGGCCGGGTAGCCGAGCTGGGAGGGGACGATGAGGGGGGTGTCCTCGAGCTTGATCGGCTGGGGGTCGCGGGAGAGGTGGTCTTGGTGGTCTTGGTAGACGGGGTACTGGTCATAGTACTGGTGCTGGGGGAGGTCGTGGCGGACGTAGGGGAAGGTAGCGCGACGGGGTACGGCGTGGGGGTGTATGTTTTGCTGTTGCTGGTGGTGGTGCCATTCGGTGTAGTGGGCGGTGTCGTCGATGTAGATGTTGTCTGAGTAGTTGTCGTGGGGGTCGTGTTCGTAGAGCTCCTGGAGGAGGGAGCTTGGCTGGTTGGTGTAGGGGAACCAGGCGGGGTCTGTGTGGATCATGAGGTCGGATTCCTGGAAGATGTGGGGGACAGATCCGATCGGGATGGTGTGCTTTGAGTTGATATGATGTGGGTGGAGGAAGTCGGGCTGGTTTGGGGACGGGGTGCGCGGTGTGGAAGAAGCGTCAGAGAAGGACGGCGGGGAGGGATAAGCGTCGAATTGCATCGTAAGCGTCGCAGCAACTGGCTTGCCATCGACAGGACGAGCGAGTGTTATAAGAACAACGCTGTCCATTCCCTTTCTTGGAATTTCCTTTTATGGCCGGGGCTCATCTCCTTCCCAGCTGTCGGCTACCACTGTCTCGGACCCCCGGAACATCCCGCCTATCCGATCTCAGATCCACAAACATGTCCAAACACACAATCACATCATGGCCAAACACAGCGTGTCCGCGTTACGTCAACTCCATTCCCACGCACAGCTCCCTCAGACCCCCGTGCCCACCCTCCCAGTCGTCCCCTCCGCCGGTACACGTTCGTCGCTCTCTTCCTCCTCCTCGGTGCCTTCCACGGTGCCGTCCCGTGCGGACACGCCCAGTCGCGCTCCCCTCCCGACCCCCTTGCGTTGCCGCCGTCCACCTCCCGCTCGGTGGCCATACGACTCCAGCCCACCACCCGCTCGTTCATCTAGCTTCAAGCTCTCTATTTTTGCATCCGACGAACAGCCCCATTCATTCACTCCGACCATGCTGTGCGCCACTCTATATATGGAATATATTTTTCCTATCCCCACTCTCTCCCCTGCATTTGCCAATCCATATCCTCCCCCCTCCCAGCCCACATGTCAGAATATCTACGATCCCCAACTCTCTACCGTATCCATCAACCCTGCCTGTGTCTTCCAACCACATGGGTCTATCGTACACCCACTGTTCCTGTTACAGATACAACTCCCCTTATCACTGACTAACGCGCGTCTACCCTTGCGATGACCTCTCAAGCCCGCACCGCCAATACTGATCGCGACCAACCCGGTATCCATCCGGTGCTATCCCCCGTGAAACTCTTCGCACACTCCTACAACTCTACCTTCACCGCATCCGGTAACTTGCTCACCCTCCGTACACCTCCATCAACAAGGCTCTGGGTCGTTCTTTGCCATCATAGCACCCCGCCATCCTCGCCGAGATCCTCGTCACTGCTATTCATCCACCGTCGACGTATCTCCCGCCTGATTTCCCAGACATCTTTCATCGTACTGGCTGCGCCGTATTCGTTTCCATTCACCGTCTTCCTGATCCTGTGATCCTGTAGCGACAATGTGTAATATTATCGACAAAGTTTCCTGTGCCTCATTCTGTACGGCAAGCCCATGCTATCTTTGTCTACATTTCAAAATACCTAGCGTCCATTTGGGGTGGGTTCTCGACCCATCTCGCCATCTCCGCACTGCCGTCCCAGCTACTTACCATCATCCTATAATGAAAATGACGAGATGCGGGTTGTCAATAATTCCCCTGGATTGTCCTTCCATGCTTCTCTCCTAGCTCTTTGACCTTGCTGGTGGATCCTGTACCACAGCACAATCCCCGTGCGTCGTCGCCAATGTGATTCGCAACGCTCGATTCGGTCCTGTGGTCCTCTTCCCCGGGCATGCGAGGTACAGATATCGAACGAATGAGGATCTCTCACATCCCCCACCGCCCACATCCCGTCGAGGCACGGGACCGCCCGAATAGTCGCGTGAGTCTTACCTGATCACCATCATCAGCACGGTGGGGTGGACTGGCAAGCAAAGGTCTGCACAATCCATGATCGCCGTGGCTTCAGGACGAGAAGCCACCCAGCATTTCCGTGCGTTGCTGTCACCACCATCCACCAGAGATTATCGGTAACATGCATCGACATCACCGACGGGGATATGAACAACGTGGAATTTAGTTGCATCGGAAGTGCGTCTCACCGAGGACGAAGCCTCTCTTCATTTACCTCGATGATGAGGCTCACCTGTGTATACCCTTGTGTGTGTGAAAAAGGTCACATTACCAACGAAATGAATGGCACATGGGCAAGCCCAACATGTGCACGGGAGCGAGTGACGTCTGGTACCTCAGCACAATACCCACCTGCAGTGTATTTGAAAACGGGCCTTTCCGGTGGTGTTATCTTGCCGCCGAGAAGAGACCCGCAGGACACTAGATTGGGTGTTCTCCACACCACGTTCCATCCCTTGAAGGTTATTTCAACAGGACATGCACCCTCCGTCACTGTGCTCGGTAAGTCCCGCGGTCCGCCGGGACTGTTCCGCCTAGGAAGCCCGGTATTTGGCAGAGGACATGCAATGGAAACTAAAGAGAGGTCGAGCACATATGGAAAAGTCGAGGGGGGGTCCAAATAGGAGCGTTAGTTTGAAACTATCTCGTATCCAATACCAAACGTCTGTTCGTTCCCCTTGACATCCCTTTTTTGAGTTGAACTCGTGCCAAGCTCCATTGCCATCGGGGCTTCCGATTCCGCTATTCCAAAACGTATGCATTCGGGCTTCTACAGCTTCGATTGGCCCTTGAGGAAAGCGCCAAGACGTCAGGAGGGCACACCACAACTGCTACGTCCGTACGCCACCCGTCGTAATTCGCCCGGCTTCCGTGGGGCATGCACAGGACGGCGCTGCAGGGACAACCCGTCCCATTCGCACACTAATCATGGGGGGGCCGACGCAGTAGAAGAGTAATCTCGCTGCCACTTGCGGCAGGGTGCCATGCGCGCAGCCCCCTCTGAAGAACGGCCAAAGTCGGCCGCGTTGCCTGTATTGCCGCAGTCGAGATTGCGGTTGGGCCGGAATCGACTGTGTCTGTTTTGCTCGACTCGAGTCGTCGCTCGGTTGCGGTCCCGGTCGTTAGTATAATGTGCTCGGGAGGAACGCACCATATGGAGGTCATTGTCGTCTCGCCGGCTTGTCGGCAAAATCGTGACGCCGTACGTGTCATCCTTGCCCCGACTTATCGATACGATAAACGGATGTTATTCAAATCACCGACTCTGTCTGGTTGTGTCAGGGCTCTGACGAATTCAAGACGATTGCGGCGTCGCATGTCCACAGCAAGCTTTTCTCAGCGACTGGTACGAGTGCTTGACTCCTTTCACCACCGGCTCGATCGTATGAGGTCACCCAGTGCATCGATCTCTCCGTTTCAGATTCCGATCGCTTGCGGGCGCAGCACTTGTCTGTCTACGACCACGTTAGACGTTGCTTTTATTTTTCCACGTCTGGCAGGCTTCACTCGTGCCACTGACGTATTTCATTCGACAGCGTTTCATGTCGACGCTCCCCACACGCTCCTCCGACGCACCCCTTCGCCCGCGAGAAACCCCGCCCCTGTCGCACGCCTACCCGAAGTGCCAAGACATGGTACACCGTATGCAATGTCTATCTGCAGACTTCACCATTCGTACCTTTTTTCTGGCAGAGACGCGCATGGCGCGCCGTCCCCCGCCCTGCGACAAAAACGCCGTGAGACTTGCGCGCAGCGCGTCCGCATGGGATCCCACATTCGCTTCTTCGGATTCCGCGTCCAATGCCATCGTTTATTTTAGTGGTTTCTAATAGGTAAAGCGGTCGCCTGGTGTGGGTGGTGTGTGGCAGACCCTGGTCTATTTGTTGCGGCTGCCGTCATCCTCGCAGTGAGGACGTTTTCCCTCCATTTTACTGTATTCGACTTGCCTCTTCTGCCCACGCTCGGCTCAGGGTTGGGTTTTGGCATAAAGCCGCAAAGTTATACCCAGATATGGAACCAGGGTGGTCAAAGTGACTACAATAAACTCGGTCTGCAATACAGTACCATGGCTGTGACCTGGCATGGCGCTGGACTCGTACCCCTTGTTGCAAAGTAGTATCGAGTGCCACCCAATATCCCCCAGACGCGCGCGATACGATACGACGCAGTCCAAATTCGTGTTACTACATGACCTCTCGCCCGTCGTCGAGTACCGTCGAAGTCTCGTCCTTGCAAAGAAAAAAAACTCTCACCAAATCTTACAAATTTATCGTTCCGAAACTCCACTATACTCGCGCACCCACCCCTTGTTCGAAGATGCAGTAGCCAGGGGGAGGGAAGGAGGGAAGTCACGAAAAAACCGACGTTCACGGCCAATTCACGGCATCGTATCACGTTGACAATTGTCGAACGTTCCGGTAACTTGCAAGGCTTCTAATTCCGAATTCGACGCGGATTGTTTGGGCAGCCACTGTAAGGGAGGCAATTATGGGAATTGCCATTATGGCGGTATCGGTTTTTTTTATAGTCTCTCTCTCTCTAGTCTCTCTGGGCGTGAGGCGCGAAAGACGCTGCCGCGGACGATTAGGAAGCGAACCTTGACTCAAGGTCGGACCTTCTCTAACGGCACGAGGCAAGCAAAAGCCCACACTAACCCAAAAAAGGCCAGTACCTGGAGGTTCAGGAGGTCAGGACCCCTTTGTTTCATTTAATTCAACAACGACGAGTCAAATCCCCTCCGATGGCCCAAAATACTCACAAGCTATGTCGGGTCCCATCGTGCAACCTTTTTTTTTTCTCTCCAGGCCGGTTACGCCGTAGCACACCAACTCGCCACTATTGCTGGCGATTTGGCAAAGTGACTATGTATGATAAACATTTTCAAAAGGCACGGTTCGACACACACGTTTCGAACCTCCGCTGGCACGTCACCCGTGTCGACGCGTTCTCATGCTACTCACCTCACCGCCCCCGCAGTACATGGTCACTCCACCCTCGATCGACTTCTCCAAAAAAAACGTCCCGCGCTCTCCCTCCATTTCTCTTACACGCCAATTCGGCGACAGTGCGGCGGGAGAACTTCTTTCTACATATATACATATACGTCAGTAGTGGGGTGCAAGAATACGAAAATTTTCATGTTTCGTGTTCCCGAATAACCAACATTGTGTGGCACTCAAGGTCCGTTATACCCGCCCGCTCGCCCCGAAAAAAAAAAGGTGGTTCGGCCCATACAATTGCCTCGTCGCTGTCATCCCAAAGGGGAAATTCCGCGGCACGCTCGCGCCGGCGCTCAGAGTGTCTTTCTCTCTCTCGTCCCTCCCCAAGGTACCCGCCATAATGGATTCTTGGCGGTGCTGGACAAAAAGAACACCCAACCTGGTTGGGTTTCTGGAGAATGGAACTAGGGATATGAACGCCGCGGTGGTGCCTATGGCTAAAGAATGCAGCCGCTTTTGTGTCGATTTCGCGTTCGGGTCTAACTCATGGGGTCACGCGATACTGTCGCCTGAAAGATAGGAGAACCACATGACACAGTACTTTGGTCGGTACAAAGGTACGGTTTGGAGCAATCGGAGCAACACAAATGGGAGTTGAGATACTCTGGAGCCGCATACGGCACTAAATGCATGCGATCAGGAGCGGTGCTAGATGTAAAATGGTAGCCACAAGGAGTACCACCGAGCAGGTACTACATACGTGCAGCGTGCGGGGCCCAGGTAGCCTACATACTTGACGCATATCCCGAACGAGTCGCAAATGGAACGGCGGGGATATCTATCACCGTCTCAAAGCCTCCGGACGATCTTGTTTCGCTCTCAGAGGACAGATCTCCGAGTGTAACCCTTCAGATCGACACGTCAAGATAAATATATTGTGACAAACCAGTCTTGCATGGTTGCAAAATACCGCGCGCGACGACAAAGCGCAAGTTCGAGGCGTTAAGCACATGGTACTTGCTACTTCTTCCGTCCTTTGCGGGCAGCGCCGGTTGTCGCAGGTGCGCCCATACCGCGTTTAGTGCATTCAGCACAAAACCAACTTTCTGGAAGCGGTTGCTTCAGGTTCACACAGGGAAGGTGGAACTATGCACAGACATGATCAGTACGTGTAACCCATGGTGTAATAATGATCGGGACACAGCAATCTTGGTGCAGTTACTTACCCACTGATAAGGACAGTCAGGGTTATCACATGCGATCATTTCGCCGTAGCTGAGTTTCTGACAGAAACAATACAGTTCCTTGTCGTCGCCGTCGTCGCCTTCCTCGCCCTCTCCCTCCTCGCCTTCGCCTTCTTCAACCACTTGAGTTTCTTCACCAAAGTCGAAGTCCACGTCATCGACTTCGGACGAAACTCCGCGCTTCTTACGTCGACCGCGACCAGAGGCAGGAACGTACAATGACGGCGCAGGAGAGGGTAGCTTGATTGACCCTTGCGTTGCAGTGAGCTTACGTTCTGTAGTCGTACATGTCAGAGAATGCAACACGGATGACATGTCAGCCACATACTCTTGTGTGCACTCTCCTCTGTACCGCTCGTTCGACTGCCAGCAGTGGCAACGCTGCCGGTGTTTGATGGGGGAAGCGTCGCACCAGAAAAGGCGTTTCGAAGACTCTCGTTGATGTGTGCAGCGGGATTTCTACCTCCAAGAACATATCCCGAGCCTGCTGAAGCCCCGCCTGCGCCAACTGACATAAGTGGCGCAGCGCCGGCGACAACAGCAGCCGGGTCTGGCTCTCCTTGCAATACTAGCACACGCCCGAGATCATGGTCCAATCGCGAACGCTTCCTCGACAATAGCTCAACGATCCGCTCAGCCAGCGCGATCTTTTCATCCGCAATGATAGATAGTGTCTTTTGTGCCTGTTTTATCCTCTCGGAGGGTGGTGGCGGCGATGGCTTATCCTTGCCAGTGGCCTCAGGATCGGTGCGAAGAGCATGGCGGATAAACCTGTGGCAGTCCTTTGCGATCTCTTGTTGTAGCTCTAGATGGGCGTCAATTGGATAGATAGTGGAAAGAACGGTAGACGTACCCTGTGATTGGGTCTCCTTTGAGCGAAGCTCTTGCAAGAGGAATTGAACCTCGCTTGGAATGTTTTCGAGGGCTGTGAATGTCAAGCACGATCGCACACAAATAGATCTGGAACCACTTACTGGCGATGAACTCGGATGCGATCGCAGCGGCTTCCTCTAAATTTTGAACTGATGGCGTACTCATGGTCGTCGTGAACGACAATGAACTCGAGCCGTGGCCACTCGGCACACGTCGGCAACTCAAATGCATTGAATCTCCGCGATTATGACTCAGCGAGATCTCATACACCTTTGATGGCATCTCACCCAGAGATGAATGTGAGTGCGTCTTTTCACCCTTGTCCTCGCTTATCTGAAGGAGACTCTTAATGGTCGAGACTTCCCAGCATCATCATGGGCCAGTGCAAGATTGGAAACCAAGCTAGTCTCCGCCGAATCTGTCTGTCTCTTTCGGTTATTCACAAATATGGCATTCCCGTGATACCTTTGCAAGGTTTGCCGCCGCAAGGTACACCCGCCCGCTGTTGGTATGGCTTGTTTGAGTCAACTGTGTGCTTACTTTGTCTATGATTCCGGGGCTGTCACTGCCAGTCACAGCTTTCACGCCTGTCCTACGAACGGTGCCATGGAAAACGAACTGCTTACAACAGTCGTAGCATACACAGTCGCGTTCATTCATGTCTCCTTACCATGACGGCTACCATCTAGTTTTTTTTCAGAGCAATCGGTCACAGTAACAAGGAACAGGCAGCACGGCCGTTTTTCAAGCGTGGTTCACCTTTCACACTGATCTTTCCCTTTCTCCATTTTTACCTTGTCGCCGTCTCTCGCACCCGCGGGGCTGCATCTTACCATCATCCACCCTCCAGGTCCACAACATCTCGACATCTTTGTTAATGCAAAGATGCTACGCCCGGTTGATATCGCACTGCTACGGTACCGCCTTCGGGGGCGCCACGTCGAACTTGCCCAAGATTATCTCCCATCAACCGTGTACCATGTGTCCAGGTTTTCATCGTACCCACAAGCGCCCTGTCGTGATTTCCTGCATCTTTCTTGCTGCATGGGATGCTTCCTCGAATGCGAACCGCTGAGCTATAGTGGAAACCCAGTCAATATCCCGCTCAGCAACGGTCATCTGTTAATGGGCCGGGAATAGCCTCCCGTCTTCTTCCGCAGTTCACCACTCACACGCTTTCAGACCGCGAATCGGGGGGAGTGTGCCATTTGTACCTTCATATCGCACGAAACGTCTTTCTTGACACCCCTTGAATTGAGTAGCAAACAGACGCAAATACGTCCGCACCACCAGTTTGGAGAGTATCGGTTCACTGCATCGCATAAACGATGGTTGTCCCCGGATAATCAAGGCTGTACGTTTTTCTATTGTGTGCCACCGGTCACTGATCGTGCATTGCGTGGATGAGAACCTCGAGAGAATTACGCGTCCTTTAATACAAGGCAACTACCGCTCCGTTAATGGCCTTTGGGGAGCACTCTACGATCGATCATTGATCAATGAAGTTTTCGTACCACCATGGCCACGAGGGTACTACGATGGGCCGGTTTAGAACCGTGCTCAGACCCCGGCACTGGTACTAGGGATCCTAGTAACTTCTCCCCCCCCTCAAAGTTCGGTGCAGTGTAGTCGGGCTCTTTATTCCATGCCCCCGGACACAACATGGACTCTGCGCTTCTGCGCGCGGGGCGCTCGCCGCCACATGACCATTGCCTCAAGTAAACATCTCATCTTCGCCGTCAAGGCACCGTTGCTGTTGTAAAAGAATCCGAGAAATTCAAGTTGCTGAGAATGGTTCATCGAGGCGCTGTACTCTGCTATATTAACGCCCGTACCCCGTTCCATTACCTGGGGACATTGCGGTCTCAGAGTGGCCTAAAACAGTGTGGCCCGAGGGACGTCCTATTCAAGGAAGGAGTGGAAAGACTCTGGCGGGATTGAACCTTGTTCGTGACTTTATAAAGTTGCCGGATCGGAATGACACGGACGTACGTGTGGACAAACGTGTCGTTCTCTGTCTGAGGCGGTACATCCGTGTTACTTCTTTTTTCTTTTTCACTGATGGGCTGAGCAACCCGCTGAAGGAGTACATAGATAAAACTCGATCGCTTGCACGCATTGACATTAGAAAAATGACAAGGAGGGCAGGGCGTGGGCCACGGATCCTTCAAGACGGATGCCAGGTTCCGTGTTTCTTCCCACCTTAAAGTGTGTGGGTGTAGCATAACGACAGTGCCTCCCCCCTTTTATTTTCATGCCTTTCCTAATTGAAATGCCTCCGCGGAGGCGGTTTGAGCGAGGAGAAAAGAGCGGTACGGAGGCTTTGACGCGATTTTACATCAGATCCGACGTTGGCGAGATTCGTAGGGTGGGTCAGCTGAGCGCTGAGGGGACAGCAAGTATGTATGTAAAACACTGGACAGTAAACTGGCAGTGCACGAGTCAGACGCATGGGGATCTGAGCAAGGTAAGTATTTGGCCCCCGCGACAACTTTTGGAAGGACATGATCATCCACATCACGGAGCGGGGGGTCCAAGCCGCGCAATTAGCCACACGCACACATGACGCTGCAGTGCAGGGGATCAACGTTCACGTTGGGCAATGTACAGAGCAATGTCGATCGGTGCTCATTGTTTGATATCTCTCTTGATTTTCTTTCGATGGATGGGACGCACCGATCGTGTGCCACTGCTGTCATATCAGTCGCACACAGCCTGGTAGGTAGTCCACACGTGTGCTGTCAGTCTACCAGTTATTTGCGGTCACTGATAAATATACAGGCGCTCGGTTGGCGTGGGTATGGCGTACAGTACTCCTCCCACCCCTCCAGAAAGAGTATAGGGCACTTTGACGGAGTACGCGAGGGAGGGAATCATGAAACACAGAAGCAACTAGGATGAGAGCAACTGCTAAGCAGGAAGTTGTTCGCCACATAAATGTCTACGCGTCCGAAAACCATAGTCTTTCCATGTGCAGTTTATCCGAAGGGAGCGTGTTTGACCTTCAAATGTTCTGCCGAGATAAAGACACTTCGTGCGGAGCCGGACTCTCTTGGAGCATCCGTTTGAACAGCTGGATGGGAGAGGCGTACATATCGGTAGCCAATCTACAAACCAGAGAGGAAGCATGCCATGTCATCCCACAGGTTTGGGCAGGTTATCGCACAGGAAGTCAAACTCGGCCGAGCAGGCACGACCCCCAAACGGAAAATTGAACAAATCGAAGCTTATCGTCACCTGTTGAAAAGAGTGCGAGCAGAAGCACGCGTGGGGAAAAAGGGGGATATGTTAAACGGAAAAGCGATTTAGGAAATACGCGCCAAGGGGGTGATCGTAAACAGGAGTGTAATGAGTCGAGTTCTGAACTTCTCATGCCAGAACCAAACACAAGGGGAAACTCAACTTTGTTTGTGTGTTTGCGGAAAAAAAAAGCCCGTGCATATACCGGCCGCTGGGCATAAAGCGGGGTACTGTACAAGGAAGTGCAGAAGCAGGTTAACATGACCGCGTTGGGGGTACGAAACCTGCCGGCACCCGCAATATTACGCGAGGACAGGGGAGAGAGGGCATAATAGTTCTACCCCATTTGGAAGTGTCTTCAGTATGAGGTGCTGTAAGACGCCTTTTGGTATCGCTTGGATGCTCATGGGTCAATGAAGGGGCTCACTGAGTGGCGGAAACGTTTCTGGACTGGGCCGTTTCGTTTCGTTTTCAGTCATAGTGCGACATGACAACAATGCGTGCAATGCAAAGACTTGCACTTATGGGTAAATACGTTTCCCGGAAGCGAGGAGTGGATATCGGATTACTTGAATGTATTTCTCGATTTGTGCGCCGAATTTGTGTGAGAGTCAATGTTAAACGTACGGTGGTTGGCGGAGACCAAAGCGTTCCATGACCCGTCAGTGGGTAACTGAGAGCTTTGCCAGCGAGTGTTCAGGAGTAAGTACTTCAAGTCGTTCGTGAGCGCTTGAGCACGTGCGGCTCGCCGCGAGGTTCCGCCGAGCTTGCTAGTTTCTACCCTGTTACTGCGTCCAGCGATACTTGAAGTCTTAGCCACACACTACAATCGTTCGAATCATATATTCCACTTGCTTGGTGTATCTAAACACATCGTTTTCTGGTCCTTGCGGAGCTGGGACAATAACCGGGCGCTTTTGCCAACACCATGTCGTTCGAGCATGCTTCAGTCACGAAAGGTACAGTCCTTGTCTTCGCTTACCATGTCCCTGCTCAGAAGATGCGGGTGTCAGGACTGATGATGGGTTACGCCCTAACGTCTATCATGTGTGGAATATTCGATGTCAAGCACTATCTCCATCTGCAGGTTTGGAATCTTCCTGTTCACCGATCGGGTTTTCTTTCTGACTGCTTCATACTCAGCTCGTTCCGCATATTTCGCGCCATCATCAGGTAGTGAGACGTTCTTTTCCAAAATCTGAAGGGCGGCTGAGCCTGAAACAGTGTCCTCTGTACAGTATTGGCGCCTCGCAAGCCACCACGTTGCATTCTCGAGCTCCAGTGACTTGCTGCTCGCCGAGCTCCTCTTTTATGGCGTCGGCATTAATATAGAGCGTCAATTCGGGAGTGTCAAGTTTGCAGTAGGTACCAGGTCGAAGCCAAGTGTCCTCGAGATTGACCCAAGTATCGTTCACCAGTCCTTTGCCATCGTTTCCACGTTGATGTCGACCATCTTCGAATTCTCGTCGCTCATTCTACTTCACCGCGTTGGGATTAATTATATCCCCCCCGGGCCAACGGCGGTAGTGTTTAGCATCCTGTACCAATGGTACAGATTGGTTCCCACCGCATACCACTTTCGAATTTTCGGGGTTCCGTTGAGCAACAAATCATTCACGTATATACTAGCGTCCCAAGTGAGCCTCTTTTCCTATCCGTCACGTCGTTCCCACTATTAACGCGACGAAGCTTGCACTGGGGCATGTGCCAGGATCCCTGACATCTGCATGCCTCGGGTTCTTCGTGGGTTTCATATACCGCTCGGAGCTTGTTAACATCAAGACGTGGCGTGTTTCGCCGGCCGTCATCCGATTCTCCACACGTTTCTTACTGCCCTTAGTCGGATCTATGCGTCCACCCCGTCGCCTCAATCGTGCACGTCCAGACCGGCAGGAACCAACCGCCGAATCGATCAATGAAGAAGCGGTCACTACTGCCCGACCTCCTGCACCAATGACTCGGACAGACAGTGCTCCATCTCAGGCTCAGGGAGAGGCGGGCAGTGTCGTGCGCGAGTGGGTAAACGAGTTGACTGGTAGGACCGAAGACCCCGCGAGAATACGGACACCCAGCGAAGCCGAGATCTCACAACTCGCCGCAATGTTCCCTGATATATCAAGAGATTCTATAACCAGGGCACTCCAACGAGCGTACGTATGAAAGTCATCCGACTCAAGCGTTTTCAGCTGATGCTGCCACATCATTGTAGTCCAAACATCGAGGGTGCGGTGGAGACTCTTTTGGTTGTCCAGTGACAGAAAGTAGACACTGTTCTTCAAAGGATTCTTTCTTTGCGACATCCGTACCAGTTGTCCTCCTTGCTTCAACCACAAAAAGTACTACATAGGAAATGCGGAATTAAGCTACCAACTCTGGATCTTCAGCCTCGAAAACTTCGCCCTCTTCGTCTTCAGTCACGAATGCCGTCATGGGGACGGAGTACAGTCGTATCACGGACTAGCGAACTAAATGTCAACGCCGTAGGACTCGCCAAGAAATTCTACTTTACCCTGTTAGGATCCTTGACGAGTACATACTTTCCCTCGGGCATCTTCATGCACAGGTCCGTGATGGTTCTGATGATTCCCCAGCCGTTGGCAATGGAAACGTTGAGCTGGCTGGCAAAGTCTGTGGGACGCATCGAGGCAGTGCTAAGGATGATATGTCGCGTGTTGTCTTTTGGATTGACACGCGAGATGTATCTGCAACCAAAACAATCGCCCAGTCAGTCCAAGGCGCTGTTCGATCGAGCACACGGTGTAGGGGTGTTCTTTATAACCCAGTAATGTGGAACAACACGCACCCTATTTTCATGAGATCAGCACCTGCCAATACACTCTGGACTGTCCACTTTGCCAGCTTGCAACTGTTGTTTTTCATCTCCGTTGCAACGACAGCGCCGCGCTGAGAATCCAGCTTTGAGCGCCAATCTTGAGCACCACCTGCACCTTGGGCACGGGGGTCGAACTCGTTCAGGGCTCGGATCGTCACAAGGCCGTGACCATCGGCTGGATTCACGACACCCGGAACGTACGCGTCAACTTCTGTGCGTACACAGATTTTCAGGTCCTCGTCTTCCGTAACTCCAAGATCGAAGATACGGTATCGGTAACCACACGATGCCAAAGGTTCCGTTTCTTCTGGACCGTAGAACGGGTTAGGGTGGGCAAAGTCTGCCGTCACGTTTTCATGTACAGATTGGAACCCAAAGTTTTGGTTGATGTAGGTCGCCTCCAGCGATAGCGACGTAGCGGAGTTGATCGACGGAGCCTCGAGGACGGTGGTTTTGTCAGCTGGATTGTTGGGGTTGGGAGGTGTGGGATCCTGAGGAGGATCGGACGCGTTTTCGTTTACGGTGACCGTGTCAAACGGACCCCCGTCGCGTTTGTCGAAGAACAAGTTGTTACCCTCGCGGAGAATGACGATGTCCCAAGGATACACCGATCGGGGAGCACACATAAGTACAGAAAGGATGACATCCGTGGCATAGACGGTTGCCGTATTTTTGGCTACAAGCTACGCAATCAAGTTCAAAAATTTCCAATGAGAAATATCGAAGGTATACATACCTGTTGGATGATTGGGTCATCAGATGTAGTGGTATTATATTTTATGCGATCCACAAGTTGAAGTGGTCGCTCGGTTTTGGTCGTGACACGGTCATATGATTTGTCATAGGCAAATACCCGTCCGTATGTGTCGCTTTCAGACGAGAGAATTTAATAACTGCCAAAGAATTGTATGATAGCTCACTGACATATCTTCTGCCTCGTCCACATCTAATTTGAGTTTGGTCAAGCGATGGAATTCGATTTCTTCCAGCATCGTCCACTGAGGTGAAATAGCAACAGAAGATTCCCGAGTACGATTGGTCTGTAGAAACGCACATCGTATCAGCGATACCGGATACGATGAATCAGAGTAAACAGAGCGTACTTTCTCCCAATCTCTCCAGCCTCTCCGACCACCACGCTGGGCTGCTCCCCGCCCACCAGTGGCACCACCACGAGCACCTCTTTGAGCACCCCTTCCAGTGAAAGAGTTGCCGCCGCGTCCAGATGCTCTTCCCCTGGTGAACCCGCCGCGACGGGGAGGCGCAGTCTTGTTATCGACCAAGGAAAAGCTAGATTCATCCTCGACATGGAAGTATGCAAACGCACTCGCGGTGCCACTGCCAAAGGCCTGGGCACCTTCCCTCTTCGATCTCCCTGTCGCACCGCGTGTGTCGCGAGTATTTGGAAGGCCAACGGTGGCCTGACGATTATCACCTGTGGCATCGTTCCAGTCTGCAAACCGACCAAGCTTGTCTGATTTTGAGTATGGTGCATACGGAATGTCCTTGAACTTGAACTGTTCTGGAATATTCGATGGAGAGGGACCCCATCCTCCATCTGGATTATCGTGTATTGGTGGCAGAGAGAACGAAGCCATCTTGTTCTCGTTGATGGTAGATATCGCAGTTTGGATTATCGAGAAATTTTGACTCGAGGGACGGCGTGGGAAACGGCACTTGCACTTCGACAGACATGAAGTGGGTTTGTTTTGCTAACAACTAATGTTAGGACTAATCACTTGACCTTAGTGTTGTACGAGAAATCAACAAGATTAATGAGCGCGAGTTAGAACTAGGTACTTCTGCTTCATGGCACGATGAATACAAGGGTGAGGTGTCAGATATGCTTTAGTATGATGATCCTCAACTTGTTCCGTAGACTCTGCCTACATCTTCGTCGGTGGGCTTCACCTTGACCTCACGGAAGGCGATGTTATTGCGATCTTTTCCCAGTGAGTCCAAAGTTTCTCTCATTCATACTACACGGCTCCAATTTTGACAGGTACGGGGAAGTTATGGACGTGAATTTACCTCGGGATAAAACATCTGGAAAAACGCGGGGGTTTGGTTTCCTCATGTACGAAGATCAGAGATCCACAGTCCTAGCAGTTGACAATCTCAATGGCGCCAAGGTTCTTGGTAGAATTCTGCGTGTTGATCATGTCAAGAACTACAAGCAACCCAAGATGAAAGGGGAAGATGGTGAATGGGTGGAACCGGAGGAACAAAGTTTGAATGCAAAACCTGAGATGGTTATTGGTATGTCACCGCCTTCCATCCGACTGTGTTCCGTTAACATCAGTATCGTACAGATGAAGCACCCCCTTCCGATTCAGACGCATCGTCCACGTTCTCCATCGACCCCGAAGATCCCATGAAAGATTACCTGCTAGCCCAACGCAAGGAAATGAAGGCACTCCAAAAGTCGAAAAGATCCAAAAAGGACAAACACAAAGACGAAACACCCGAAGAACGTCGTGCGAGAAAGGAGCGAAAGCGAGAACGGAAGCTGCGGAAGGAGAAAATGAAATCGGATGGCGTGAAGGGAGTGGAGAGCTTGCTGAGAAGCCTTGGGAAGCAAGAGTCGCCGCGAGATAGACGGAAGGATTATCGAGACACACCCGACAAGGACTCCGACGGTTCGCGAGAGTGGCAGCGCTCGCGCTCCCCCTCACACCGGAGTAGAGATAGCCGAAACGTTCGCATGAGGAGTCACACTCCCGAAGGAGATTCACGGCGTCCTGGACCGTCGAAGCGCAGGGACAAGGACGACAGATACGACGACTCACGTGGCAGGTTTTCTGATTGGGATAGTAGGGCTAGAGAATAGCTCGATTTAGGTGACCGTGTTGTATTTTGTCTCAGTTACTGCCGACAAGTCTAAATGCCTCTGCTTCGACGTCCCAGTCGACAGTACTTGTTGTCTCGCCTTTTTTGTCCGCTGGAGAAACGGCTTGCATAGTCAGGTAATGGCTACAAACATTCGTACTCCAGCAACTCCGTTTGTCAAGTGATCGAGCGGTAAATCATCGATTTGCCCCTGTAGATCAACGCAAAAAGGAATAATCAAATGTCTCCGAGACGTCGTGGTTCAGGGTTGTGGATGGACACAGCATCGGACACGGCTGTGGAAACCATAATCCCAGCCAGCTTCACGTTTATAATATTCTGTGGACTCGTGGGATTGCCTGGCAACAGTGTTTGTTGACGCCATCTAACCACTGGAGGGTATGTCTTCTTCTTCCTTGCGGCCACAACGATCGATGTTATATCTTACTTGTTTAACATTCGTTTATCGAGGGTTTTTTAATGGGGATCGAAATTGATGTTCGATATCATGGTCATTCATTGTCGCTGGTGATCAGCATCTGTCTAAGACACCCAGGATCGGATCCCCCGGTCTCCTATGGAGTTGACAAGTCAGCTTCATGCTACCATATACCCATGTTCGTGCCAAGTGCGCTAACCCCTATTCTTTTGGATGTACGGTTCGAGGTGTTCTTGCTGGCACGTCGTATGTATGATCTTGGTGATATAATTATTTACTCAACCGCCGACACACGAAACGAGATCTTGTTGATAAGATAACAGTAGTTTTCCTGACCGGATATCCTTATCAACTTGCATAGAGATTGGACGGGTTCATCAGTTCATTCTTGCGGTTTTGAGCGTGAATTACAAAGTTGGCATGACACCGTTATTGATTCGATTATATCCGCAAAGTTCCACGTTCATCTCCATCCGCCCTCCACAAATTTCGTCTCAAAAGCAACGCGGTCGAAGAATTTCAGGTCTAATTAATTGCCCCTTCAAGCAACTTCCATTTGCACGACTTCCTCATGACTCCAGCAACGCGCTCCACCGCTCCATCGACCCCCGCCAGGCCACGCGTGAGTACCGGTTCAGGCGGTCTGGTTACGCCTTCCAGCACTGGTACGCGCCGTACACCCCATTGCACCAAGTGCCACCGCCCGCGTGCAGGACATCCTCGCTCTGGTTGTCCTTACGTCGACGCGTCGGATTCGAGCCCTACGTCCCCTTCCGCCAGCAAACCCACTTCCAGGGCGGCGCAGGTCGCGCCTGCAGCAGACGATGGGATCTTAGAAGAGCTCTCCTCCCTCCAAATTGTCAGTCCGACGGAGGAAAACAGACGCGTGTCCACGCCATGCACCGGGGGGAAGTTGAAGCGTCGGCTTTCGGTGCGGTTCGCCCTTGTTCCGGAACAGACGCTCGCATCCCTTAGTCCGACAGACTCGCACCTGGTAGAGCAGTTACTTCAGCCTGGTATGATCAGCGACGCCGTGTCGCCGCAGGATAGGGTGGCACACGTGTTGAAGTGGCAGAAGACGCTGGACGCCACCGGTCCGTTGGATACTCGCGAGGAACAGCCCATGGAAGTGAAGACAGACCAGTTGTCCAACAACACGACCTCCCCGCTTTCTCGCCGCATGCCTTGCACGCTTTCTACTCCTACGGCTAGTCTTACGGTCACCGAGCCGGTCTCTGACCAAGGCATCGGTGGCTCGGCTCTCGACATGAACGAGACAGTTTATTTGCTTCCCGAATCCGATGTCAGAAAGGCAAAACCGCTCAGCCGTTCGATGAGCTTCGAGCAACGCTCCCTGTTTTTGCAACAGCTCAGTCATTCCTCCGGCACGGCACCCGCTACGTTAGTCTCCCTCCCAGTCACAGACCTCGATAACGTGCGGCGTGATGCGGAGAACGTCGGATTCCATGTCCGCGTTCTTCCAAGCAGGGAGGAAAATAATAAATGGGTCGTTCTTGGTACAGAGGAAGAGGCAGTTGATCTCCTGGCGGAAAAGTTCCTCGAGGAAGAAAAAAGGAGTACCAGGGTTAAGGGGAAAGGCGGGAAATTAACAGCAGTCGCAGGCGGCGTGGTCTTTGGTGCAGTTGCCACCTGGACGGGCCTTGCATTTTCTTGAGATCTTTTCATTCCATCGAATTGCTTGTACGTTGCATTATGTACCATAGTGTACCGAGTGTAGCTCATTTCCAAATCTTGGCCCGTCGATCACAAGCTACCCCGTTTTCGACGGTAAATACGGCAGACTCACTCTTATGGGTAAAGGGCAGGTCATTAATGGACACTCGTACCTACTAATCGGGGACTCATACATCAAGTATATCATAGGTACGTGTTCCGGTATATAAATACCTAAAAGTAGCAAGCACGCGCGACAAGTAAGCTTGTCGGGAACGTGCGTAGTATATGATTCGAAAGATAACTGGGCTGTGAATCGTGTTCACATCTCTGAGGATTTCACTGGCGCTAGGGTCCAGCGGGGAAGCCAGACTTCGCATGTCGTCTCTTGATGTGGTAGTGAACCTCCCTGACGTGTCTTCTAAGCGATTGTCGGCGCATCGGCTTCTTGCACTTATCACAGATCACATGTTGTAGTCGGGCATGAGGTCCGCGGTGACGTTGACGCTGATTCGCAGGTGATAGGGGGCTTGGCACAGCGCCCGCCATCCAGGAATGATTGTTTAAGCTTGTTATGTGGGCCCGACTTGTCGAGCTAACCTCAGAGGAGGCTGCCACGTATGACCAAGCGGGCGCTGGATGCGGAGGGTGGGATGTACTCTGCTGTGCAAGGGTTCCCACAGCATGGTGGGCGTCACCGCCTCGTGACCACGACTCTGCTAATATGTCCAGATTCATGAGGCCGGGCGGGACTTGACTTTCACCGGGTTGCACGAGGGTCGCACGTCCCTCGTCCCAAGCTGTCTGTGGCGCATACGCATGAGGAGTGTCGGCCTCCATAGCAGACCACCAGGGTCTCAGATGTGCATCAATAACCTGAGAGTAGCTCGTAGAAGGTGAGGATAGCGCGCGACCTAATTGACACGATACGTGTGCCACCCGGCCAGAATGTCTGGGATGAACAGCGGCTGAACGAAAGAAAATTCTGAGAACACGAAGGACTAACTCAGCGATGCTTGCAAAGGCGGTCGGGGCACGGTCATCATCTCCGATGATAGGCGCGACCGCAGACAACCATCCGCGAAGGTTTTGAACGGGCACGTCTGTACTAATGAAATCATCAGGAAATAGGAACACGTGGAATCGTATATACGCACTAGGTGGACATCGACGCGGTGTTGATAGAGTCTGCAGAATTGACTGGTGGACTCTCGGGATGGTACAAACCGGACCTTTCCTGGCAGCACCAATAGCAGGAGCACCTAATCATAGACGGACATCGGAAAGAGTCTCTCGGTCGTAATGTAGAAATTCCATACGAGTTGTCTTGCATCGTTCGAGTGCAATGGGGTTATGAAACGAGGAGGGACGAGAGCAATACTTTGGGGTGAAGCACCATTGGGGTTTTAAATGTTCCAGCCCTTTGCATCCAACACAGCTTCAGTAGGGAATGGCCCTCCAGCCGGGGGATCGTGACGGACAAGGTTTGATCAAACGTGGATGCTGGAGAGACCGTAAGCATAGCGACACGAAGATAAGCTTCCTATTCAGAAAGTGAAAGGGATTCGAGATAAACGTAAACGAAACGGGAGGAGTCCATAATCACTTTCATATCTTTGCCAACCTCGCGTCAAAGGTTCGAATACGCGTCGCGGTAAGCTTGTGGAAGGGCCGATCGTAGCTTGAGGTGTCGTCCTCCAATCGGATGAATTAACCAGAAATGGCTAGACAGCCCAAGGGAGATACGGCGATGTGATTGCCAACTAGATCTGGATGCATATCAGAAGAACAGGAATATTTTGTCCGAGAAAGGGAATGACCATGTTCCGTTGAAGACTCACGATGTTGGTGATCAATTGGCATGACATGCCTCCACCGAACCTGTCGGCGACTTTATGCACTGATTGGAGGCACCATGCGCGGCACACTCCAATTCGGGCCGGAGACGATGGGAATTAAGAATATGTGGCTAGCAGTAGCAGAAGCCGCTGGTAATGAAAAACGAGGGTCACCAAATGATCCCGCCGGCGGTCAGACACCGCTGGCGGCAGGAGTGATCTACAAATCGCCGACGAATGGCCCGATGACTCCACACGGTGTTTGTCAGTATGTAGTAATGGGATGTCGCGCACGCAGCTGGTCTAGACGAACATTAAATCTGGAGTGTCTT